>JAWWEW010000042.1:5180314-5258383 GCA_035583185.1 Anabacerthia variegaticeps
CCCACCACAGCCCTGCACAGGGGCTCATCACTGAGGTGACAGCTGCCCACACCCCCAGCCTCAGACACCTTACCCAGAAAATGATTTCCTAATTGATCTGGTGACACCTCAATCTTCATTGGAACATCTGCTGCTAGCCAGTGTTCTAGATAAATGGCCCCAAACAAAAGGCAAGGAAGGCAGAAGGGTTTTCTGTTCCTTGGCCGTTGTTGAATGATTTTATGAAACAAAAAAAAAGATGTGTACCAGTACTTAGAGTTTGAGTCATTAATATTTTGAAACTAAAATGTCTTGCCGGGAAATCAATATAGCAATACTCAGACATCATGTACAGTAAAAAAGCAACTAAACAATATGATGAATTTAAAGAAAATCAATAGAGTGTTCAAACATGACAATAAAAGACTAAATAGAAGAACTACTTAGAGAGCAAACTATCCACCTACAAAGTGCTAAGCACCATCCATTGCTCCTGTTTCCTACATAGTTAACACCAGTGAAACATCCACTGTTTGAAATAACAGACAACACAACAAATAGCACAACAGGGAATTCCCTGGATGAGTCTGGAGAGAAAATCTGACAAGCACTGGAGAAAAGCACTGATACAACATCCTACATTAATTATTCTGCACGTGGGTAAAAAGACAGACCATCATATGTGCAGAAGCTGAGGATGAGGAGACATGGAAAGCAAAAAGCCAAATGATGTTCTGTGTCATAGGAGTCACAAAGCATTTTGGCTCCAGTTAAATCAATGCGTGTGGACACACAAAACCGGTTTTGAAGAGTTGTCCAAGGAAATTCAGTGAATGCTCCGCCGTCCTGAGGGAGCATGGCCAAGCCTGGCCCCTGGAAGGGGAGTAGCTGCTCCACCTTTACTCTGAACGTGGCCAGGCTTGGGCTGGTTCCTGGTGTGCTTTAGTTCATCATCACATTGACATCTGCTGGACATAAAGGAACTCTCACAGCAGTCTGTAGATTTACAGCGGGAAAGGCTTAGCTTTTCATTTTGTATCTCATTTTCTGTAATTTTATTTGAGAATGCCTTTGACATAACTGCAGTATAATTTGCAGCTTCAGAGAATGTCACCAAAATAGCTGTAATAGATGCCTTCCTCGTGGAGGGTCTGTAAAGACACTTGCTGTACGTGAATGAATAGGCCAAGACCTTGTAAGGTCCACCAGTATTTTTGCTTTGACAGGAAAACTAAATAAACAAGTAAAAAGTCATGCCAAAGGACACTTTATGGGCTATGGCATTGTTTCAGTCATCCTTGTGAGGCATTAGCCTGTTTCTTGTACAGTTTTAAGCATAAATATTTTGTGATTTGATTTTTCTTTTCTTCTATGCAATTTGAGTGAGCAAAGCCATTACTGCCAGCACTGGAATCGCACAACTGTCTTGCTGAAGGGAGAATCAGACCTAATATATTTTCATTTATTTTAATATATGCCATGTGGAAAAGGCAGAATTTAAACTAAGAGTTTAATATGCAAAGCAGGAAACAAACTTTACATTTGGAGCTTTCGCTCTCTTATATTGTAAAATGGATTTGTCCTGGAGCTTGGGGCAGTGTAAATACTGAAAATAAGGGTAATTTAAACTCAGGAAGGGCTTATTTCAGTTCATTCTGTATTGAAACATCTATTCAGCTGCCTTGTGTGACCCAACTAAAAGCTCACACATAAAGAGCTCACAGCTTCAAAGAACTCATGTTACAACTTAAAAAGTAAATTTATTTACTGTAGTAAATTCACTTACAAACTCAACTAAGTGCCGTGTTTGCATATACCCCAACCTTACTCAATTAAATAGTCTGGGGCATTAAGAAGAAAAGAGTTCTGAAAAGAAAATGCACAAGTATTTTAATCTCATCAGTATTTCACAGGTTGAAGTCTCTAAACTTGCCAAGGCCCCAAACTCTGCCAGACCATAAGCAAATAGATGCCTCAAATGTCAAAGCACCACCTGTGCCACCGTGAAGAGAGCAGACAAACCATTTCCTGCTTCAGTTCTATTTATTTATTTCTTTAATCTAAAGTACCTTTTGTACTTTATGTATGCTTTGACACTGTTTCCAGTGTCCTATTTCCAGCCTGGGGGCTGCTTTGCTTTGAAAAGCCAAGTTTTTCTGTCTAAAGGGAGGTTGCAGCCACACACTGTTACCCAGCCCTGTCTTTGTCCTGCCCTCAGCAAGAGCTCGCAAAGCTGAAAACTCCAGAGCAGCCACATCACAAGGGGAAAAGGGGATGCACCACTCGTCTAAATCTAAATCTGTTTTAAGAGTGCTGAGCCTCTCCCTCCAGCCCAAAAGGTGTGACACTCTGGAAAACTGTGGGGCTGCTCTTTTAGACAGTGATTTCTGAGTGACAAAGGGTCACACAGGCTGAGCCTTTAGGGGTACAGGTGATACTGCCAGCAGTTCTGCTCTATAATTGCTGGTGAAATGAATGCGAGCCCTCCTTGCTGCCGCCAGATGCCCTTTAGAGCCTCAAATGAGGAAGCAGATGCAAAGGAGGGAATTGCCTTCTTCCCCAGAAAGGAAGAATGGGTGGGTGTTCCTGAGCAACTGTTGAAGTGGGAGAGTGAAAGCAGAAAAGAAAATAGATCTCAGAGTGGTTTTAAAAGAAATATATGCACAACATGCAAAACACTCACAGGACAGAAGGGTAAAATCAACTAATTGTGGTTTCACACTATTTATTAACAACCAAACAGCACATAGCCTATGCCATGGCCCTCCACCCAAGAGATGAAGGAATTATGAACAAAATAAGCCAGTTTACCAGATATTTGCATTTTGAACCTACTACCCAAATCTTTTAATGTTTGTCTTCCGATAAAGATATATGAGCAAGGAGGAACTATGACAATGCAAATATTAAATAATCACTAATGATAACCATCAAATAAGTGAGTAGAATAGTTCTACTATCAATAATTACTACAGAAGGCATCAATATGCATTAATCTGAACACTATATTACCATGTGATTTATCAAAATGATAGATCTCAGTGAGTAAAGATCAGAACCAACACAGGAACTATTACATTTCAAAAAATCCAGACTACTAGAATCCAGAATAACAGTTTGAACTTAAATCTAGTAACTAAATTAAAATTCAACACGGTAGCAGAGACATTTATAAAAGCAAACTGTCCCTTTGTTTGCAGGTTTGATACTTTTGCTTGGAGAAACCACGGAAATATTAATTCTTAGCGGCAACCCTTCCCCAGGACTCAGCATGAGTATGGGAGCAATGCACAAGGAATAACTGGGACTAAACCTCTTCACTTTAGAGAGGCAAAAGAGATGATGAACATCATGATGAACATGATGAATTCACCATGATGAACAAAATCCCTGTAAAAATTCCTTTTGCTCTTGGCACAGATTACACAGTTTCACAGTGACGGACATTTGAAATTTGGGACAAAGCCTCATTCAACCCTTCCTCTCACTTTGATGGAACTGCTCCTTTTTTTCACTACACAGAATTGGTATCAAGGAATTGTAAAGGAAGCTTTGTCTTTTCTAGTTTAGCTTCCAGGTAGAAACTAAACAGAAACCTGACATGAAGCCATATTAAAGCAGCCATTGATCTATTTCTGGCATGTTAAATTCCTTCAGCTTTTCATGACTACAGTTTAATCTAGTGTTGAAGAAATTGTAGTACATCTGCAGTACAAGGAGCAATGATGCTGAATTCCCATTATGGTTAATTTACTCCCAGTTGCCCTCTTATTCAACCATATTTTCCCCTGCAGCCTCAGAACACTCTGGTCTGGGGCAGTGGTATGGTCCTTAACGTCAATTATTTGCCAAAAAGCACATGCAGGAAACCCACAGGCTATGGAAAAAAAGTTCCAAGCTCCTTAAGCAAGTCTGGCAGCCAGCAGAAAACAGATTTTCCCCTTTCCCCACTCTATCCATTCCTCTAGATGTATCAAGGCTCTACTAAGAAAATGGGAATGTTGGGATTCCCATAAGCTCAGGAAAGGCAAAGGCAAGCGGATCCATTTCAGAAGCAAACAGAAAACCTGTAAAGTCACCCTACAGAGCACCAGAGAAACATCATCTGGAGGACTGTGTTCCATCTTGCACACCAGTGCCCCGTAAAGATCAAATCCCTGTGACTGCTCCATGCATGGATCATTAGTGGCTTATTTCTGCATAAAACATTCAAGGGTGTGCGTGCGTGTGTGCGACACTTTAAAACTTCACATCAAAGCAATGCAGGATACATTAATGCAGCTTCACAGCTTCTGGCAGTTACATCTACAGCTAAGATGTCTGTACATTATTTTATCAATTATTAACGTGGAAAATCAACACTCCTCTTTGAGAGTGATTTCTGAGCTTTTCTTTCAAATATCGCAGCATTTTGTTGCCTCAGGGCTCATAAAACCTCTCAACTTTTTCATCATCGACTTCTTACTGACTATAAATCTCTATTTCTCTGTATTCTAAACCCAAGGTATATTACTCCACTTTAAGAATATTTTAAGGACAGTTTTTATTGATGTGAGTCTGGTTTTAGTTTCATCAGCTTTGCTGCAGAAGTCCCTGTTTACCTGTTGGGGAATTAGATTACAACTTGGGAGCAATGTTTTATTCAGAAGACAATATCTGCAAAATAAGGCTTTATTTCACAAGGGTAATGTAGACATCAATGGGCTGATTTCTTTTCTGTGTCATGTTTTAAAATGCAATGGACAGATATTACAAGGCAATGTGAGGAATTGTACCTACTCATAACCTCAGGTTGGAGCAGACCAAAATGGCTTTGGTATTAACTGGGAACTCTCTGGGATCTCAATACAATTCAGAGCTCCTTATTTCCTGAGTAAATCTAGTCCATCAGAAAATTGAGCAAAATTATTATAATTTACTTACTACTTGGAAAATACTCTGTCTGATTTGCATGTCCTTAGCAAATTTAAGATAAGCATCTTGCCTCCTTGCATTGTAAAGGCAGGACCAGGAATAGAAGCCTTTTGTGTAGTTAGGCAAAAGGATTGTCCTGGAAGCACTATGCCTGGGGATCATATTATTAAAAAAGTAGTTCTGAGCTACTTGACTCAATAGCTTTTAAAAATTTCTGTTCTAAGCAGATCAGCTCCAGGTACAGAGCCAACACTGAAAGCTACAGAATACATTCCTTAAGGCTACACAGAACCCTCGGTTACATGGCAAGAAAAGGGTTTTATTCCATATTTCCCCAGTACATGTGTCACTGCAGCTCTGGGCTCTGCATATCAGAAGGTGTTTTGATCATGCAATGATTGCTTTATTTTTATTGCATCCTCATTCATATCCTCTCCCCGATTCTTGCTCTTGGAATCATTTCCTTCACACTCTGTATTTAATCACCCTCAATTTAACACTTCATTGACCTTTATGCGAAGTCAGAAGAATATTACTCTTGAAAAAGAGAGAGAATGGCCATATTAATTTACTGCACCTTTCTCAAATACATTTGATCAGCTCTTCAACATAATAGAACAGTTATAGCTTAGTGGAGCAATGCTGATTTACATCATACGAGTTCTGTTCTTAGATCACTTGTGTTGGGAATGGATTTTTTTGCAAAGATAACACCTTGGAAAAATTCCTACAAGAGCAGAGAGAAAAACAGTATTTCCTCTCTTTTTCTTGTTTTTAACTACTTGACTAAATTTGGCAGAAAATCTACGACTTTTGATTGCAAGTGCCAACCATTTCTACTTCTACCTTTGAGGTCCTGCCCAAGTGTTACAGAAAAGTATAACACCACACAAGCATTTTTTAATTCCACGCTAACCATTATTGTATTAACTTGCTACTACATGTAAAACATCATAATACCTCTATCTTGGGAGAACAGATTAATCTCTCTGGTGAAAGATGCTTTATATCCAAGGCAGTTTTGCAGTCACCTCATTATATTTCTCTGGATGTTGGAAGATTAGTGGAGACTCTGCTGGAGAGTGACCACTGAGCACAGATACAACCTCAATGTGAATTCATGAACTTTTTTGGGGATACAAGAGAGGGGTGATAGGGATCATCCCTTCAGAGCTCTGCATCTTGGCATTGAGTCCTCTGAGCAGCTCATGGGAGTACAAGACTAAAATCCCTGCTGCAAATTGAAAACTGGTTCAGGAAGATCCCTGGGGCATTTTACAAGATATTTTGCATGGTTTCTCTGGAAGCAACACATCAGAGCAAAATGCCCATCTTGGCAGGGCAATGATTTAACATGATTTAACCTTCACCTTTAAGTATCTGAACGAAATACACAGGCATTTAATTGGCATAATAGAGAGCTCTATGTTTGTTATTGATTAACACACTTACTAAAGGTCAACTAGTATTTCAAGCACTTTGCAAATACAGTGTGTATTCTAATTATCCTGAAGAACTTATAATTATTTTGTTAAATGTCAATTAAATGCAAAAACATTTCTTACCACCCTGACACTGTATGTTCCAAAGTGTACAACTTTATGCTTTATTGTTCATGTAATCTTCAGACAATTACTTGGCAATTAGATTGACCTCTCATCTAAAACTGCAGTACACTATGTTCAATTATGGTTTAGCTTAAAACCAATAAACAATACTCTATCAAACTATTACTTCACATGAGAGCTCATGGGAGAAAAGGGACATTTTCATAGTGCAGAAAGGGTTGTGGTTGTGGTTTGAACAAACAAATTTAAAGACAAAGCTACTTATTCTCACCAATAGGTCTCCCTGAACTTGCCACGTACATCTGGAGTGTTCTTTCCCTTTTGGGAGCTCAACACTCAGAGAAACTCCTGTTCACCTTCAAGGCCTTGGTATGACCTAAACTACAGATATTTGTAGACCAGAAAAAGTCTAAACCTAGCAGGGAAAGGCACTACTGAGCCAATGATACTGTTTATTGATTAGCTGCTAATTGTCAGCTCCTTGAGAGCTGACTGTAAACTTACCCAGCTAAAGGTCAAGCACAAATTCCTTCCAAATCGGATTAGCAATAAAAACTGGAACAAAACTGGGGCAGTTTGCAGTGTATTGTTTCAACACAACTCCCTTGGGATCAGAAATACCAGTGGCAAAAGGGAAGAGGAGACATGCTAATGAGAGATTTGGCTTTGCTGGTGTGCCAGGGGCATATTGTGTTAGAATGGTCTGGTTGTGTGTTCAGCTTCTCACCAAGGGCTGTGCAGGTCACTGGCACTGCACAGGGGAAACAACAGCCCTTCTGCTCTGAACTGCCACCAAGTTGGCTCAAATTATCCATAAATGGAACGTTTATTCATCTTGCATAAGATGATAAAACTCAGTCTGTCTTCTTACCTGAGGTGGGCTGCTTTTCAGAAGGACCTTGGGTGCTGTTTTGATTTTATTTAAAATATTTTTATTTTATACATGCCTAAACACTTTTTATATCTGCTCTGTCTCATATAATGTTATAAATGCTAAAAAAAAAAAATCCAATCCTTAATATTTTTTAAGTCTTTGAAGATTAGGAAGTCTGTAGAAATTCTCAGATCAAATTCATTGACTCCTCTATTCTTTGACAGAGAAGATGAAGCTTTTACTTCTCCTCACTTTCAAAATTTCTCCTCCTAGCTGTGTTTCTGCTCCCATTTCTGTTTGCACTGCACACACTCCTCCTGCTCTGCGTCATTCCCTCCCTCCAGCCCCAGCCCTTTGGATCTCCAGAGGGGCCTTTCAGGGATGGCTTTTGAAGTCAATCTCAGAGACCAATTTTTGGAGATACTTAGCATTTCTTTGCACACCTTCTTTAGAGACTGAACTAGCAAAAGATTCTGGACACCTCTCCCAAGGAGGTCCTGAGAGAGTCCTCCAGCAGGCACTGGTTAAATGGCAACATTCCTGGGTTAACTGGGGCACAGCTCCAAGTTCAACCTCCAAAAAGGTCCTCTCATCCTAAACTTGGTCAGCTATTGCCAAACTGAGTATTCAGAATGCTCTAAGTCAGGTTTCTGTCTAAAGGATGCATGTGTGTGTGTATATATATCTATATATCTATATATCTAGTCACTGTGATGCTGAACTGCATTATTTCAGTTTCTGAGCAGTACCATGAACTTATGATCTTATATTCTAGATTACAGCTTTCATGGTTATGGACACAAACATACTTAAATGAGCAGAAGATAATTAGAGATACAGCAAGAAAAATAGAAAGTCAAGGCTTCCATGTAATTACTTGACCTAGAGGGCAAAATCTGGCAACATTATTCATGATTTCCTTTACCTCTCTTTTCCCTCCTTCTCTCACCAAATAAATCAGCTCCTGTGGGCACTGGCCTTTGTGGACACGTTTCTACTGCCTTCAAGAAAATAAAAATCCAGCTCTTTGGTATCTTCATAGCAAAATATTCAGTTGAACTATGCAGTAAATTAGGACTAGAAGTTAGTGCTACGGAGTTAGACTCTCAGTTTGGAATACCTTCTCTCCTCCTCTGTACCCTGAAATAGTTTTGCAAAATACAATATGCCCTCAGACCCCCAACCCCTCCTCTAATGCCAGTAAATCAAAGCACTGCACATTTACTCCCTCTATGCCATAAACATCCCTGGCTTTGCTCATACTGGATGGAATAATAGATGTGTTTTATTCCCCAGGCACGACTGAAATCCTGTTTTCATGGAAATGTGGATATTCAAAAGTCCACTCCCTTCTGCCAAAAAACCAGAACAAAACCCCATAAACTTATTCATAAACACACAGAAAACCGGTAGCTGAAAAAAACCCGCTTTAGGTATTACCAGTAGATGCTGACATGAAATGTATTTATTTTTTAAATTTAACAGTTTGAGCAACAGAGCGGCTCAGTCTGCATGTAATAACCTCATACCAGCTGATTGGGGTTGTGGAAAGAATTGCTATTACATTTTAGCAGGCAGGGTTAAAGTGATGTGCATGTGATTTTCCACGCCAGGCTCTTATCTGAGTTATCCAAGTGTTGCAGGAAGTTAAATTAACGCCTGCTGCAAAGGCTGATGGACCCACGTCATACAATGCGTGCTCTTCATTCCCTCTAAATCTGAATAGCAATTTCTTTTCCTTTTGTATTTCCACCGTGGCAGGCTTCAATCCCAATATTATTTCAGCTCAAATCTGTGACTAGGGGGTTGTTTTTACCACTGATAAACTGTTAACAAAGATTGATGCTCGATGCTGCTCATCCATTCACAAGTGCTTCTCTGCTCTGATTGGGTTCTGACCAAAATTAAGACTGAAAGAGTAATCTCTCTTTTTTTCCAAGCACTGTGTTTGTCAGTCACAGCCAATAAAGCCAACAAACCATCAAAAAGCATATATTTTCTGTCCTTGCTCTCAGATTCCCAAGATTTCAGCACAGGAGGAGAACTATAATAATTACTATAATTGCCATTGTATTGCATGTAGCAATTGATGCATCACATGCAAACTGAAATGTAAATCCACACTGGGGATTGTAGTGCAAGTGAAGAAAATGCATGAAGATAGGATGAAAAAGTCACCTGTGAGCTTGCTCCCAAGGTCTGCCAAAAGCTGAAACACTCTTTGTCTCAGGCCCAATGGTTCAACAGCATCAAGGCACTGGAGCGAGAAAAGCAATGGAAGACACTGCTCTCTCAAAATAATAGACTTATTTTTCTGCCATTGCTGCTTCCAGGTCCAAAACTTTTAAGAAAGTAGGTGTGAGCTATGTTGCTTGATCTGCCCAGGAGCTGCATTTTTGGGGGATTCTATTATATGTCTGAAAGTGTTTGCAATTTGTACTGAGGCTAATTGACCTTGCACTGCAGTTATTGAATGCTGTGAATCATGTCGGCTTTGTTTACTTTGAATTATATATTTATTGTAAGGATTTGAGGCTGTATACTGAATCACATATTAGATGTTATTTTTTAAAGCTCCCTTGTTTCTACTAACTTCCATCCTTTTCAAGGAAGAAAATGAAAACAAACTCCAGCCATCTAGTCCCTTATACTGACATTCAGTGGTGTTACCTTACCTGTCAAAGCTATTCCTTCAGAGTGTTTATTCCTACTCCAATAAGACAGAAATAAGCTACATATGCAGCCAAAGCCTTGGAGACCTGTTTCATTCCAGCTGAAACTGCAAAGGAAAGACG
This sequence comes from Anabacerthia variegaticeps, assembly GCA_035583185.1. NCBI lineage: Eukaryota > Metazoa > Chordata > Aves > Passeriformes > Furnariidae > Anabacerthia > Anabacerthia variegaticeps. The sequence continues at coordinate 5,190,445 of JAWWEW010000042.1, forward strand.
TGGTGGTTTTGACACCAGTGGGAATTCACTGGGACAGCAAGGCAAAGTGATCCTACAGTCTGGAGCAGCACATCACACTTCATTCAGCCTGTCACCTTCAACAGGCTGTGCCTGGCTGTGCTCCACTGAAACCTTTGGCAGTTCTCTCACTCACTAGACCCAAAATTCAGCCAAATACTTAATAACTGATGAGAGTTTGATCTAGAGGAATATCTCAGGCATTGCAAATGAAACTATTTTTCTGTGGTTAAATTCGAGGCCACTCTACTGCCTGGGTGGGACAGGGGTGCTCTAATGGAACTGGGCTTTGTTTAAAGCTCACAGCAGGAAGTGATGGACTTTCATTGACATTGGTGGGGCTCACATGCAGCAGGTACAATGTGGGAATGCTCCTGTTAAGCTGAATTAGCTAACTTGCAGTTCTTACAGAGATAACTACAGGAAAACAGGCACACACTTAACTGGAGGAATGTTTTCCAGTGCCAGCTGCTAAAGTGTAATCCCTAAGGAATAAAGATTTTAGAAGTGCCACATCAAAAACTGTCTCATTGTGGAAATTCTAACACCACAATTCTGAGAGGTCCAATTGGAAAACATGCATGGAATGAAAAGTTTAAAAATACAACCAAAAATTGTTGAAAATCTCAAGAAACCAAACTTCCTCAACACTGAAGGATTCTCAGCAGAAAAGAGAAATACACTTTATTGACTCCAACCTCCTGTCCAAGGTCAGAGAATAGGAAAAAACAAACAGAAAACTTTGTGTAACACAGCCTGAAACTTTCTGATTATATTTCCCTCCGGAGGAAATGGATTTCCACAACTAATGCAGGCCTCGTAGAGGAGCTGCTGCTCCTTTTACATCTCAAATACAGGTTATAACCCACCCCAAGTCTGGGCCATCAGCTGCCTGCAAACTACCAGCCAGCGAGTTCTGTTAGTCACAGTAGCCTTCCATCCCTTCTGCATATTGCTTTGCATCCTGTTTCCCATGAGGAGCAGTGAGGGAGAGGCCAGGAAGCTGCTGGCTAAATTCTTACAATCTTGTCACTCAAATTCTTGCACAAAACGGTTCTGACAGAATATTTATTAAGCAGATGGGACCTACAGTTTAGGCTTTTAATTGCTGGAAGTCATCAGGTTTATTGTAATTTAATTTCATTTCTTACATGCTTTTTTAATTGGTTACTTTTTTTAATTAAGTACTCCATTATAAGCTATTCACAACTAAATATTTTTAAATTGCTTTCATTTTAAACGTTGCACTTATTGGCCTCTATTAATTAATCTCTTTTTTTCTTGATGCACATCTGTTTTTATGCCCTTAATTAGAAGTAGTAAGTAACATCATTAATTTTCTCCTTATTCAAATTTATCAGCTTTAGTCATTTCATAGCAGTCAAGTGCGTGGTCAGGAGGTGTTATCTTCATCCCAAACAACCAAACATAGTAGACTCAAAATACTGATAATGCACTTTGTTTGGAAAGTGGAAGACTGAAATCACAAGCACAAGCTCTGAATAAAGCAAAGAGAGGAAAGTGCTCTGCAGTTTTCAATTAATTTACCTTATTTCTCAGGCTTAATACTTTTTGTGCCACTTTACAGAAAACTCTAATTTAACATCAGTGTTCAAGGACAAACCTGATATTTAAATTTTTGGTCTCCCCAAAGTGGGACTCTAAGTTCACAATCTTGGGAAAATTTGGTTTGGAACCCAAATCTTGGGCCTGTGTGGAATTGAACTGCATTACTGTTTCATAATATAATTTTCTGGAGGGATACATTCAAAATACAGAAGTGACTAAAACAAATAGAAGTCCAACCCCCAAGCAGTACTACAAGAAAATGAATCAGCTAATGAAGCCCCAGGGCAGTGGCTGATCTTCTTTCACTTCTGCTGCCCCATTGATGGGATTTGAGCTCCTCGGACCGCTCTCCCCAGGCACTCCCGGTGACTTCCTCCATTTCCCAGTCCAGCTGCAGATCTATGAGCTGCATTTGCCTCCTGTCTAAATGCCTTCCTTGTTGATGACTACAACCTTGAAACAGAATCACTAAGATCTCTCCCTGAATAAGCGAGGGCACTTCTCTTGTAAATCTTTCAAACGAGCTGATGGTGGAGTGTACCATTAAATCTTGGCTCACACAGATTTCAGCTGGCATGCAATACATTTTTTTAAAAAGGAAAGAATGAACAGGTACTTGTGTAATTCTTAATGACTGATGAATTCTACTATTGCATGGAGAAAACAATGTCACTAGAAAATAGCTGGGCACTTCTGCAGCAATATCTTTTTTATTATTTGTCTTCTTGATTTATATTGTTATTTTCTGTGGTATGTTTGGTATTTTTGGGGGAGGGAGTGGAAGCAAAAACCCCCACTTTCCTGATACAAATAAACATTTTATTTTGTCTGTAAGAGACATGTAAACATTGAAGCCCACAGACCATGAGCACTCAATGCCATTTTCTCCTATGCAAGCAACATAAATTATTTAGCCACTAATAACTTTAAGATTTCATGATGCTTGTGCAAGATGAAAAAGTGAAGACTTTTAGATACTAAACACTTTATTAAGATCTGTAATCTTGTAAGGAAGACTGATTTATTTTAATGTGCAAATCTGGAGCATGTGGAAACACAGAGACAATATATTTAGGGCTATATTCTGTCAAGTACTGAGCATTGGTCTCAGTCTAGATAAAGCCTTATCTTTAAGCATGTGAGTAGTTGCACTGATTTTAATGGGACTTTTAACATGCTTTTAAATGCCTTGACAAATAAGGGTCTCAATTTTCTGTGCCTTGCAAACCCAAGCTAAATAGCAGGTTTATTAATACTTAATACCTGCCTCCTAGATACACATCACAATGACAAGTGTGGATTACAGAAAAGCTATTAAGAAACAAGGCTAAATCTCCAGGATTCAGGCAGAAGATAAAGAGCAGCGTGGCAATGGGTGATATTCCCTGTCAAAGGGCTTCTCCCACAAGGCAGGAACTACTTTCCCCAGCCATCACCACTCCTGACTCAAAGGGATGAGGCCACCAGTCACCAGATGCCACTAAGCTGGCAAGGAAGGGAGAGTGCTTTAGTCAGCTCCTGCCTCAGCCAAACAGCAAGGAAGGTTTCTTCCCTGGAGAGCAAACAGTGTGGTGCCCATGGGGCTTTAAACTCGGGGGAAGAACAATTCACACATCACGGCGAGATCTCGATCAAAAAGGCTTTAAACTTATCACTCAAAACACTGCTCGGTTAAAAGAGGAGGTTTTTCACCCAGCTCTGAGAACAACAGAAAGATTTACTTTTTGTAAGGTCTCAACACTTTTACATGGTCAGTTAAAGGTTCTCTTTGACAGAGCCAGGTTGGGTGGGGCTCTGAGCAATCTGGTGTAGTGGGAGGTGTAGGGGGCTGCAATGAAGTCCCTTCCAACCCAACCCTTTCTACGATTCTGTTCTATGATTTTATGACAGTATTGAAGTATTTCACTACAGTGCTGGATTTTGTCTTTCTTCTGTTGTGGAATGCTAACAAGTTTCTCAACTCTCAACCCCACCAATTCTGTGGAGAGATATTTAGTAAAATTCTAAGATCTATGAGTTATGAATGATGTCAGGAAAACAAATAATATATTCCTCAATTCGGGTGAGACCCTTAGTCCAAATTAATCCCAAGATGCTTTATAAACAACACAAAATATGAAACACTTCATGAGCTTTTGAAATGCAGCCAATTCTGGGGTGAAATGTAGAACACTTTAGTAGTTACCAGCAAACAAAAAACCAACAGAAGCCAGAGAATGCCATATGCAACTGAAACTACTGGGGGAATTAGGTAGGAAGAATGTAATTATCCATGCTGGATCCTAGCCAGAGCTAAAAGTAATCAGAAAGTCAGTGAAAGAGCAGAACAAATTGATCTCATTACTCTTACATTACTCGGATCTACTCCTAAATGGAACAGTCTTTCCCAAGTCTACTGGTCTGACACTGAGCACAGGTATGTGTGTTCAAAGAGATCATTGCAACATGAGTTAAAAGCATAGGCAGCTGATGTGCAGAGTCCCAGTCTGGGTTAAGACTGAATTCCCCTACTCCTGAGGTCAGCAAGGATTTTGGCTTCAGTGAAGCCAGTCTGAGATGTGGGAGTGAAATGAGTCGCATCAGGTAAGCCAATTGATAAATATTATTCACAACTCTCAACATAACACTAGAATTTTTCATGTAATGAACACATATGAACCACCCAAAACCTGATCCTAAGAAGATAATATCTAATTTCTCTTGGTAGGCACAAAATAAAAACATATTGGGCAAGTATTGTAAGAGAGAAAGCAACCAAACTCAGGTGTAATTACGTTTACTCTCCACAAGTAAGGAAAAATTTGGAAACCAGCCCCAAAATTAAAAAAAGAGAAGAGAATGGTGAGTAGGTTACCGAAAAAGTAAGAGCAAGAAGGCCATGTGAAATGTAAGCGGTGCCCAGAAGGCCGAATGAGGAGTTTCAGAGTGGGTGACAAGAAGGGGTGGTGGGGAGGAAGAGAACAGCAAAGAATCTGCTCTGGTTGTCAGCATTGTTCCAGAGTTTCAGGTCCTCAAGAAAACAGATGTGCAGTATCCAAGGGATATTTTTCTTCAAATTAATATTTTGTTCTTTCTCAAAAACAACCTAAAAAGCATTCATTACAGAAGATAACAACCCTCCAAGGCCAGGCCCACTTTCAGCTAGGACTGATCTTTTAGCCATTATCAGCCTTCTAGCAATGAATAGCATATTATTTCAGCAGCAAAGCCTTGTACCTGACAAACAGCCAGAATTGTGCTACAGGGGGAGAGAATAAATGGAAAATAGAGAGGTTTGGGTAAGGAAAGGTGAGAAACCACATAAATAGTGATTTGTTTCTTAAATAAATACATAAATGGATCAGTTCTGAAGTGGCATTAGGAAGGCAGAAAACTTTTGGACTAGATTTTTCTTTTGTACTCCATCTTTTCACTTCATATTAGTGAAGAGTTTTTCAATAAACACAAGCATAAATCTCTCATGGCAAAAGCCGAAAGGAGCGCACACCTCCCTGTCTCCCACAATGAAAACTTTAAAAAATAGCAGGGCTTCAGGGATTTGGCACCAAAGTCTTGAGACTGGGCTTTGGAAGAGTGAAAATTCTGAGTGGCACAGTTTGCCAGCACCTGCAACGAACCTACCACTGGTTTGTAAACAACCAAAAGGGACAAAAAGCAGAATCCAGCCCATCTTCTGGTCTGACACAAGCCACTTACAGCTCTGTGTGCACCCTGCATAGAGCCCTGAGGGTGGCTGCTGAGGTGGAAAACAGGCCTGATGCTCCTTAGGTAATAAAATAATAAATAATAATAAAGTAATTGCTCCTTTACTACAGAAGAGTTTTCCCAGGGAAACATTCCTACATTTTAAGCAAGAATTACTTCACCCTTCTCAAAAAGCTACACAGAAACAGCTATCATTATTTGGACCAACTATGACAATGATGAATTACCCTCACTGTTTAAAACCTGGCCTTTTATTTCCAATTTGAATGCTTTTAACTCTCATTTTCAGAGACTGGGACATGTTATGCCATTGCTGGCTAAACTGAGGAGTCACTGAGTGGAATAAACATCACTAACCAGCTCTTCCTCAGAGCCTCTGGGGGTGTGCACATGGTTCAGTGAGGTTTGTGTGGGCACAGCTGCACAGACTTGAGATGAACCAGTTCAGGAAACAACAGCAACCCTGACAAGGAGCTGGGCAGGAGCAGAACAGCTCTCCAGGAATTCAGAGTGCAGGCAAGAGTCAGCTGCTCTCACTCTTGGCCAGACTGAAGTGTACCTGAGCATTGTCCCTGATGACACAACCGTATCTCCAAATTTCAGCACAGTTTTACCCCAAGAGGGTAAGCCACCTGCATTTCACAGACTTTCAGGTCACCTGAGAGCCAAAGAAACACAGAAGTTCACCCTATTCAGAATCAATGAGCAGCAGCCACGTTTGTGTCACAGCACAACGCACACCATCGGGATGTTTCAGGGATGTTTGGATGTGCTGCCTGAAAGGTGGGAAGGGAAGAACCCTGGACAGCGACCACAGAGAAAGAAGCAGTTTCTGCTTTGCGATAGTGCTGAGTACAGAGCAGCTCCTGATTCTGCTTACAAAGGCTCTGCCAGCAAGGGATGCTTCCTTCCCTCCTCAACTCCAGACCAACCTGACAGATTTTGGCTGGCAGGGCCCCGTTGGGACTTACTGAGGGTCTGGCTGTTTCCCTGCACCACCCTGTGTGGTGGGAATGGAACACCAATTCCCTATACACCCACCTTTCTGGCTTCCCCTCACGGAATGGTGGGATCCCTGCATTCCCAGGGGCTCATCCACCAGCACAGGATCCCTTGCAATCACAGCAGCATCATTACTGCACTCTGTCCATTTACTCCACTGAAAACTTTGATTTTCCTGTGTGTGCATGTGTATGTATTTATCCACATGTGCTCTGCTTGCCACATATTATCCATGCCAGGGAAATCTTTATCCTCTGATCTTTCCCAAAAGTATGTTCCATTTAGAGCCATGACTCCTAAAAGGGTGTTGCAATCTCTCTGCAGTTAATGGAGTTACCACCACAAAGCACAGACAAATCAGGACTCTGCTGGGTGTTGGCAATTCTCTCATTAAGTACAAGCATTTACCAACTCCAGATTCCTGTAGAAGGGGAAAAAAAAAAATCAACAAGCTCTCCCTAGAGTACTAAGAATAAAGAAATGTAGAAGACAAAGAATAAAAGGAAAAGTATGTGAAATTAAAAATAAATAAAATAATACGGAAAAATCAATCTTTCTTCCTTTTTGCCATTTTGTTTATTGATTCCAGCTTCTCCACTAAAATAACACAGCAGTAGGATTGTTAAAAAAAACATAGGTGGATTAAATAAAATTAGATTTTAAAAGATTCAGGTGCTAAAGCTGATTAGATAAACTAGACAGATAAATCAATAGAGAGATGAATAAGTCAGATACCAAATTTACTGTCTGGGGATACGCTGAGGTCCTTCTTTTCCAATGTGAATGTGCCTCAGAGATTTCTCAGAAGCTGCCAGGTCTGACAAAATTACACTGTACTTGCCAGCACTGTTGGACCCCCAGTCCAGACGCACCTACTTTAATGCTACCCTTGGAAAGAATCCCCTGCACTGCAGAAGTCATGCTCACAAACCCCACACCTCACTTCCATAACTATAGGCCAGAGAAGGTTCTGTGAGGAAATAAATACTGCTTTATGTTCGATCAGAAAAATATATCAGATCTCTTGCTTCTACTACAGGTCATTAAATTGGCTTTATTACCCCTTTCTATCAAACTCCCTGACTTGTTTATCAGGATGAGCTTGTTCTCTGGTGAAACACAGCCAGCTTAATGAGTAGCCCTCCTCCCATTCCTCTGCATCTGGCCTGGCAAAGCTGCTGTTCGACCAGATTATCACAAGGTTCCTCTTCTAGAGCAGTCCCTGAGGCTACAAGCTGCAAGGCAGGCTGCTTTGAACCTGCCCTAGGCTACTCCATGGGTAAAACTGGTGATTTTTCTGCACTGAGAGGATATAAAAGCCATTTAAATTCTCCTTTTCTGGGTCACATTAAAAATGTGTTTGGGCCAGCTGCAAGGATTGGACTCCAGCCAGCATGCTTACTGTGTGGGCTGTGTGAAGATTTATGATGTCCCTTAACTAATCATTTTCTAGCTGTTAAGTTCTTGAGATTTGTAAATAATGTGGCAGAGAAGTGCACTGCAATCACTCAGCAACTGAACAGAGTTTTAAAACAAAGTTATCTGCCTTTGGAATGGAGGATGGTGCCTGCACACACCCTCACTGCAGAATGAAGCACATACTCTGTGCCAGCAGTGAAAATAGCTTTCAACAAAAGAGTGTTTGGGTGGATTGATTCATTCTCCAAAGGCACTGTATGAACCACTGGATAGACAACCCTGTCCATGTGGAGGACTGGGCAGCTCAGAAGGGTCCCCTTTAGTTATCCACTGGTTGAAGAACACTACATGGAATGCCCACACCCTTGGAAGAGGTTTGCAAAGGTGATACCAAGTGACTGCTGTTTGCTTTCCTACAAAAGCTATTTGCCATCACTATGATGAACAGAGTGGGGCATTTCCAAGGGATACCTTCATTTCTGCATTATGGATGTGATTCACCTCATTCAGGACAACCTGCCCCACTGAATGCTAGGACATCTCATCAAATCTTCTGTTGTTTCCACTTACGACTTTATGGCCTTTACAAATACATAATGAACAGCACCATCAGTTTCTGCAGCATCCAAATAAAACCACCACTCTGAAATACATTATCGCTAATGTACTGTGTTACCCACCTTGAGTCCCAAGTCTATTTTTAAAAATGATTTATGAACAAAAATTGACACACATAATTAACCTAATTTGAGTATTCCATGGTAAATGTTATTATAGAATTCTGCTCTAAATTAAACGAAATTAAATCCTGATAAAAATTTACCATCCTGCAGTCCCCAAATGAGCCTGTGGTTTAACGGAAGATATCATGTAAAAACCATTAGTTTAAAACTGAATGAATCTCATTCTTGCACTATTAATTCTCGTCCTTTAGTTTTGTACTTCAGGTTTTTGCAGATTATGCTTAATTAACTTTTTTCTAATGGTATTTAAATTAGCTGGTCTATATGTGATAAGAATACCTTGTCAGATATGTTTCTAATTTGACCTGCAGGATTTAATTTCACAAAGTTTCAGTAGTTTGATGTCTATTCTATCCTCTCTTCCCCATCTTGGCTTCCTCTGAGCCAAACACTTCCCTCTCATGCCTTTGATATCCTAGGAAGGCAGATAACTACAAATCTTCAGTTCCAATCACACCAATGCATATCTATTTGGATTTTAAGTGACATTAGAAGAAATTTATTCTAAAGCAGCTTGGAGAGAAAACTACCTTAAAAAATCACCATATTAAATGTATGTCTAGGTTTAACACACAATCTCTCTGTTTGAACAGAAATGCCCCCTCACTGTACCCTTCATTTTACCCACACTCCTGGAGCACAGCTTTGGTCATGAAGTACATGGGGAGAAAAAAACCCAAAAACCTTCAAAGCGCATGAAAGTAACAAGGTATGGCTTCTAGACACATGTCAAGTTTGTTCAGCTCACACCAGAGCAAGATTTTCCAAGAGAGCTCACCTACCTTTTACCTTTTCCAGTACAACATATTCTCAGCATCAAAAATTAAAAATGAGTACAACCCTGAGTGACCAAATCCCTGATGTTAATGAGACAGGTACCCAGAGAAATGCAAAACAATTGTTTGTGGCAGTAGAAAACAAACTACATTTGCTTTGATTAAAGCTCTGCAAAAGCTGTGCCCATGTCCCCATCATTTCCTGCCACAGGTCACTCAGGTGGGCACTCCATCCTTTCACCAGCCACAACAGCAGAACACGCAAACTGTTTCTTACCTGAGGTCCCTCTGGAAAGGATGGAAGGAAAGCCTTGGGGTCTGGATACTTGCAAAGGAGTTTGGATGCAATCTCAGCATGCAAAATGGTCAGGTCCTCCCCCATTTATTGCAGGAAGTTTTGCCACTTATAATCACACTCCTTTTTTTTGAGGGGAATCCTAAATTAAAATAGGAAAAACACAGGATGGTTAAAAAAATCATAAACCATTCTCTATAGCAGAACAGACTTTCTAGGCTTAAAATGGAACAAGTACTGAGGATCAGGCTGGTTTAGTTATTGTTAGTGAAGATATTAAAACCTTGCTAAACCATTTTGGAGGTGTTCAAGAGATGACTGGACATGGTACTCAGTGCTCTGGTCTAGTTAACAGGGTGGTGATCAGATAAAGGTTGGACTTGATGATCTTAGAGGTCTTTTCCAATCTAAATGATTCCATAAACTTGAACAGATGCTCATTTCCCATCTCCCTGTGGTAGATCCATAGTTGTCTTAATTAACTTTTAAATTTTGATAGGAATACTATTGAATAGTCTCAAATCTCAAGAACATTAAAAAATATTGTTACAATGCCTTGTCAAAAAAATCTGACTAGCAGGACTTAAATTGTGAATTATAACATAAATAATCAGAAATGTCAATTCATCTTTTTTTTTAATTTAAAGCATTATATGATCCTTAACATACCTGATTTGATTACTGACTAGTTCTTCTAAATTTCACCTTATCATTTCTGTCATCCCAAATGGACACTGCTGTATCCAGACAACTACAACTACCCGTTTTCCCTGTTTCTGCGGAGGGGCAAGCTGGTTTTGAGTGTGAAATATTTCTGGTGAGAGGGATGTTCGTTAAGATCTACTGAGTCCCAACCACAACACTATTTCCCTAGGATGGCTGCAAAGTGAACTGGGCAGGTTAGGCAGTGGTGCTACTGAGACTGCATCAATCTCCACATCCCCTGTGTGTTACAGCAGCTGCTGGAAAGAACAGCCCAAGGTCGCATTGCCATTAATGCAATGCATTATGTGAGGTGTCACAGGGGGCATTAAGTTCACCTGGAAATGGTCCATTTGTATCTTGCTATCCAAACAAAGCAAAAGAATTTTAAGAATATTTAGTATAATAAAGGCTTTCCCAACCCATCATGAAGAGCACTGCTATTTACTTTGACCAGAAATATTGCCATCATATTATCAAATAATCACAGGACAGACACGCAAATTCTAATGATAATTGGAGAGAGTACTAAAAAGACCAGGAGACCTGTAGGAAACACTAACAGAAAATCATTGCTTTTGTCTTTCAGGAATACTCAATCAAGCTCTAGTCTCATTTGTACTGGTGTAAATTTATCATAGGTCCATCCACTGTAGCAGCCTCATGATTCTGTCAGCAAAAAGTCCAGAGCCTGGCAGAGTCACTGCAAAGCCATTATTTGCAGGTTCAGGTTTATAGTGATGAAACATTGCTGAGCTCAGTCTATCAATCATCATTCTTGGGAGATGCAGTAGGTAAACTGAATCATGGCCTCTGTCCCAGACATTGCCACATTTTTGGGTGATCTGTCATCTTGTTCCTCCTCCCAGAACTTCAGAAGCAGATTCAATGAGGAAAAAAAACGCAAAAGTTATTTTTTTAATTTTTTTTTTTATTCTGCTCTCAAGGCTAATAAAAGTTACTAAATGGTTGGATTCATCTAATTTGTAAAATTAATTATCCCACATAGAAAATTCCTGTTATGAAATTTCTGGCTGAGAAAAATATCTCCAAAATCTTCCCTAGACTCTAATATTTTGGATGAAACACCTGCAGCAGTCTGTGCTTATCTCAAGTTTTAAACTTACTGGAATTTACTCAGCATAACAATCAGAGGTGAATTAAGGTTATCACAGCTTAAAAAGGCCTCTAGTGCTAAAGCATGGTGATATTGAGAGGAAAGGGGGAAAATTACCTATTCTCTAGCATTCCAATGAAACAAAAAACCCCAGCATACAGGGTAATTTATTTTTTCTGTATCCAGATTACAGATGGGAAGAGAAAATGACATCAATTTATGGCCATTCTCAGGATATTTCAACTAGATGAACGGCATTTAAAATATGCGTATGAAATATTAGATGGATGAAGTCTTGAATCTGAGAAGTCACTAAATCCTTATTTGGCTTAACTTAGAAAGACTGTTCAATAATTAGTGGAATTTTTTATATTCAAGAGGCAAGGAGAAAGACATTGATGATACAAAAATGACCACAGAGAACAGACTATAAAATAACCAAGGCAAAAAAAATCTATGCAGATTTGATGTGAAAGGTAATATTTCATTTATAGATTTACACAATGTCACATTTATGGTTCCTAAAACGTTCAATAGCAAATGGGCAATACCCACAGTGATTTCAAAACGCTCAGATTAATAGTTGTTAAAGTAGATGGGTTTATTAGTACAAAGTTATAAAATGTGCAGACAGTAGAAGTGCAGAAATAATGATTTAAAAGAAACAAAAAAGAGCAGTGTAAAAGTCCCCAAACTCATCCTGCTGAGATGAAATGAAAACCAGCTTTGCAGGAGACCTTTTTGGGAGCTCCTGAGCACCTGGGAAGTGGGTTAGGAAAGCAGAGGGGCAAAAGTTTGCTCCTGCACAGAGATGCCACCTGCTCCTATGGGACAGCAGGCTGGAAACAAGATGTCCTCTTTCAGAACGGCACCTGAGCTCCAGGAAACTCTGCACATCTTTGAGGGCAAGTGTGACGTTTGATATCACAACACCACAAGACATATGGTTATTATTTTAGAACACAGCAGTGATAGTGTCTGGACTCCTTCATTGAGTCTCCCCCTATTCTAAAGCTGAGCCTGGGCCAGCTCTCCTCTTCCTCAGGTTCAGCCCCTACTGATGATTCAGGAAACATCTGGATTTTTCCCTTCAGTCATGTAATTAATACATCTTTTTATTCATCAGCTGGACCGGCAGCAAACTGCACAAGATGTAGCTTTTTCACTTTCACACAAGGGTGGCTGTTTAATGTACAAAAAAGGAGAGAACAGGACCACCCACAGACATGGGCCAGTCAACCAACCTCAAGTTTTCTGCCCTGCCTTAGAGAAAAGCCCAACCTGGGGGAGGGTCACAAAGCCAGGCTTGTGTCAGTCTCACCATGCAGCCTGTGAAGACATAACCCATTAAAAACTCGGAGTGTTAACACAAAATCAAAAAATAGGCAGTGGGGGAGGAATAGCTCACACACACCTGGAAGCTAAAAAAATACCAGGTGAAACTTTAGATTCCTACAAACGTACTCAATCGTAGAAGGACATGACGTGCCTGTTCACTGGTAATTTCTGACCAACACAGCAAAGACAAAACTCCTCCTTTTTCCTCTCCCCCATGTATTTTGCTTCCTTTTCCACCTCTGTTCTCTCTGGAGGTGAGCTGAGCAGCACTCCCCACTCCATAGGCAGCCTACATTAAGTGCAGATTAAAAACCAGCTCATCTGCCAGTTAAAGGAATTGCCTCCCTCTGCCTTGCTTTGCCACCACAGGAACTCCACACAGAGCCTGCAAGCTTTTCCTCTTGAAGGGAGCAAACACTCCACCTGTGAAACCATCTTTATCAAATAAGGAGAGCCTGGCTTTGCTTACTTGTGTTAATTACCACAGCTTCTGACAAAAGAATATTTCTTCTTTCCCAAAAGTGTTTGCTTTCATGTTTGGAGAAAGAAAATGAAAAGAAAATTTACCAGAACATATTAATATGTCAAGGTAATTGCTTTGTACACTGCAGAGTGAAGAGACAATGCTCAGACCTTTCACTGAAGCTGCAATCACTGGCAAATGGTAATACATGCTCAAAGCAAAGAGATTAAGATTAAAAACATTTGTACAGAATGCCACAAGAGATTAGAGTACTTGTACAGATATTTTCCCCTCAATGCAAAAAAAACAAAACCCAACCTTTCAGCATAATTTTATCTACAGCCCCAAACAAAATGTTAGCTAGAAATTGTTCATTCCAAGTTTGGAAAATTCAGTTTGGCACATGAAAGCTGCTTAGTGACATCCACCCTGGCACATGGTGATATCCAGGAGGAGAAACATCTTCAGGCATCCAGTTAAGATGAGCTCCTTTTAACCATATTCCCCTTATACACATTTCTCATACACATATGAGGGAGGGTTGTGCATATTTCTATGCGTGTGGTCATACACACATGTATGAAGGTGCAAGGCCAAATTCCACAGACAGTTGTAATGAAGAGGTGAGTGTAATGGCAAGATCACAGAGTAAATCACATGCCAAATGGCCATGACAGGAATAATATGAAAGCCTGCCCTTTATTTTCTCCTATCAGGAAAAACAACTGATGGATATTATCACAAGTTCCAAGGAATAACGCATCCTACATCTTCCAAGACCTTGGAAATGCATTTGTTTGTGTGTCTAGACCAGAAGAGCTCAAAGTCCTGGTGTTAATAATGAGATACTTGAACTCCAGAAAAAAAGAAACAGATGTTCAGTAATACCAATATTTCCCCTTGCACTAGCTCTACAAAGAAAATATTTCTCCCAGCTAGAAAATATACCTACAATATACCTCTACAAACATCTCTTCTGAACGTGTTTCAGAACTTTCATGGAAACTTCAAAAATCCAAACCAGATGGAAGAAGAAAAGAGAGAAAAAAGCTACATTAAAATGACCTTGCCTGAGCTGAAGGCTGCAATACAGTTCAGCAATTCTCATTGGAGAGGTAAGGATTGAGGTTGAGGGGGGAATGAAAAACAGTCAACAAATAGACTTGCAATTTATTCTTTAGAAACTTAAGAAGTAAATCAAACACAGCAGAAGTAAATGAAGCACAACAGCAAACTGTCACTCGTGACAGAGCCAGAGCTGGTGTTAATTTCAGAATTTCTGGAACAATCAGAGTGACAGCAAGATGACAGCTTGTGCTCACAATCATTATTATTTAGGTAACATCAAATACATGGTAGTTATTTAGAAACCAATATGATTTGTTACTTTAACGACACAGTCCTTGCCAGCCCTAAACTCCAGCAAGTCACTTATGGAGAAAATGGTTCCTGAGAACCAAAGTCAGCATTAGAAACAGATTTTCTTGTCTTTAGTATAATTTTCTTCACAAAAAAACCCCTCTCCTTTAATATTTCAGGTGAAAATTCTTAAATGCAGATAAATATCAAACATTAAACTCCATTTCAAGAAATGTAATTCCTTTCAAGGATGTTTCCCAGAGCGAGGTATTCAGAACAAAGGAGAATCTAATCTGAAACGTCAGCTGGGGTTTGTTTCTCATCTCCAGACCTCAGCCCACACTTACCAGTTCTAACAAGAGCATACCAGTTCCCACTGTGATTTGTCTTCAGAAATGAGGCCTTATGATTCTCATTTTTCAGCTCCCTCCAGAATATATCTGGTGAAGTCAAAATCCCAGACTTGTCATATCTGTCAAGCTGATGTTCTTTGAGACGACTGAGTTACTACTGTTAACTTAATCACAATATCCTTGCTTCCAGTTTATTTGTGGCCACATATATACAGCATACTCAAGACAAAATTAAAATTGAACAAAGCATAGCAATATGCTGCATTGTTTCATTTATTTCCTCAAACTAAGCACACTGGTAATACAATTTAAATACAAAGTAAGTTCACGCAAGTAGCACCCAAGAGAAGATTTCTGCACAGATATATGATACAAGAAGAAGATCCTGTCATGCTCTGAAACACAACAACTATTATCTTGCTGCCATAAAGGGCAGAGCAGAAATTTCCTCACCCAACAAGTCTGCTCCTAAGTGGCTTTGACATTACAGATAACAATTACTGTAATACTTGTCAGCAGACGCTCCTGCACAGAAACTCCTTCCCAATGAAACACTGCAGAAGGGATCCTGCCAGTCAGAGACCACAAACAGGTCCTGATCCTTCCCAGCAAAGCAGTCAAACAAACATGCAAGGGATCAAGTGAACGAGAGAATAAATGAATGAAGCCATACTGCTTGACAGGCCATGACTAATTATTTACTTTCAAATTACTGGGGTTTTTTGGCCAAATACTTCAGCTTGTCCACAATTTCTTAGACTTATTTTCTAAGGCTACAGAAGCCACTTTTCTTTCTCAGGAACAGCATCAACACTTTCCTGGTCAGGCAAACCAGGTGTGACAGTGCTGGTCATGCCCAGCAGCTCTGACTCTGCATCTGGCAACACAGGATGTCTCTAAACTGAAGTGGTTGTGGGGTGTTTTTGCTTGTTTTTTAAACTTATCTGGCTCAAGGAGATTAACACACCACACTAAAGCCTGATATGGCTTAATCACTGCTTCCTTTAGAAATAAATTCTAAGTAAGCCTAAGGGCTTCTTCTAGACTCATCTTTTAAAAACATATCTGCATCTAAAACTCAAGTCCTCGCTGTTTCTGCTGAGCTCTCTCAATAATAAATAATATTTTCATTCAGTATATACAGTCAGAGAACTGCTGCATCCAGAGAACAACTTCTGTTTGAAGCACTGGCACAGCAGGACTTCAGGCAATAAACCACATTTGTGCTTTGCCCATCTCTGTGTCTCATTGCAGCAATTCAGCCTCTGTGCATTGTGTGGCAAACATCAATCAGCCTCAGACACCCGTGTTTTGACCTCTCTGGTGTTCCCAGCCTCAGTGAATAAACAGCTCCTGCAATACCAAAGCCATGCCTGACTCTGTTTGCTGCAGACATTTCAAACACACTGCCTGAAAACCGGCAAAGCCAAGCCAGTCTTGTCTGTATCAAAGAGCTTTTGAATCCCTGATGCAGGAAGGGGTTATTCTCTGCATATCTGTACCTGCCACGGTGGGAAGTCCGTGCTCCCCACTGGAGACTGAAACTTCTGGCAAAAACACGTGCTGTGCTTCTGTGTAAGAGTCACCCTTCAACTGTGCTTGCAAATCTGTTTACACATAGCTGCAGACTTCACTATTAGATAGCCAGGTTTAAATAAGGGAGAAAAAAAATAAGAAAAAAGAACCTTTCAAAGCTGAACTAAAGCGTGTGATGATAATATGAAAACAAACTGTGCATGAAAGTCTGTTTGCTAAATAACATATTGCTATGGCAGGGCTGTAATGGGCTACAAAAACCTTCTGATTTTCTGCAGTGAGCTTTCCTAAGGAGCACTAGAGAATTTATCAGCTGCTGAGAAGCAATGACTCTAAGCTGCTTTTGCAGCAAGAGGCCCTCTGTATTAGCCATCCCTGCTTGTGTTAAGCTCGCCTGCCTGATGTACCTGGTTAAACAGCTGTCAAAAACCACAGGGGATTTGGAACCCCCTTTGTTCAGGAGGTGGCTGCAAGACTGAACTGAGAGAGATCCTCCCCAATCAAAGCTCAGTTTCTAGGAGCACCCCCTTCTTCTGTACAGGAGAGATGAGCAGCAAAGCATTTCACCATGGGGGGAGCACAGCCTTTGGAAAGGTCAGAGGGAGAGGCTGGAGAAGCTGCATCATCAGAGGTTTTGAAGCTGCAGAAATGGCAAGACTGGCCTGATGCAGCACAGGCAACACCCTTTTAAGCAGGATATTGGACTACAGCTCTCCAGAAGAATGATCCAATCACTATTTCTGTGAGTAAAAGATGCTTTGTTTTGTTACCAGACAAGCTAATGAAGCTGCCAGAGGGCTGTGGTTTTTCTCTGTTGCTCTCCAGCTGTTTTCAGCGCACACATCAATGTTTGCAGACCTCACAATAACGCCCCCTGAGATGTGGGATTAGAGTCATTCCCATTTCTGACACCAGGAGCATCTTCTAAAAGCTGGCAAGTCAAAGCCTGCTGTACATAAAAATGGGCTAAGAGCAACCACAACCACAATGTACAAGTCCAAGCATTCAGAGCCCTTCAAAATATGCATGAGAACTTGTGACTGAAACCACCAAACACCAGTGGAGCTGAAGTGCCACAGGTACACGGAGAATGGGAACTACTTGGCAGTGTTTGACTTCCTGGCTATAGGAAAGAAAAACATCAGTGATGTAAACAACAAGAGAAGATTAATTCTAGTGTGGTTTGTTAGAGGTTTCAGGGAGAAAAGGGAAAAAGAAAATAACTTATTGTCAAAAGCAGATTTTAGTTGCTAGAGCAGATAAGGATCAAAGTGTGGTGCAAATGACAGCAGGAGGGAAAGTTAAGACATCTCTGAAAATGAAACTGTTTTTCTTAAACAGATCCTTGCGATAATATGATTGTTTCTAATGAAAATGTTCTAATCAGCTTAATGAAGAGCTAATTTTCAGATCTTTGCAGCAAGAAATCCAAAGGACTTAAACCATCATTTTCTGCCATCAGTAAAGGGATTTAGCATCCTTTCCACCTCTGAGCTGATGCACAGTGAGGGGGGTGTTGACAAGGTAAAACTGCTATGGAATCTAAAAATTAGGATACACACCTCCTGAATTATGTGGATATCAGTGGAGAGAGGAAATCAGAGATTGTGCACAAAGGCAGGAAGAGCAGCCTTATTTGCACACTGATTGCAAACAAGCACAGATAGATCTGGACATCAGCCACCCACCCTCCAAATATACAGCCCTGTCCTCTAACAGGAATTCACTCACACTAATGAAATTATGCCTACAGCAAATCCAGCACCTACTAATGAGGTGTAGAAAAAACTGTGAATAATTAAATGAACATATGAATAAACACACACTTGAGTAATGGAGAATCTTCTATTCACTGATCACTCTTCAATGAAAGTTAAGTGAAAATAAAATGTTAATGCTTGGGGAAAAAGAAATTAAATATAACATTCTTATCATATTGAAAATTATACTAGCAGTGGATAGGCTTCTGTTCACAGGAAGGAGCAGACTTGTTGGAATTTCTGACATGATTTATGTTCATGGTGATCAGAGTATTGCTCTGCTATTTTAGTCACACTTGCAATGCTGAACTTCCTATTTTGTACCATTTATAGCTATGCCACAGCATCTCACTAATGGGACATTCTAAAGGCACGAACATCGATGCATCGCTGCAGCACCGTGGGGGTTCCTGTTCCAAACAAGCAACTCAAACCTGATACTGAGCCCAGACACTTTTGCTCATCATGATTTTGATGTTGTGTGGTTGAACCAGACAGAACCTAGCAGGTTTTCTGCTTTTATCTTGCTTTAAAAGCCACTGACATTCTTAAAGAGTTCTCTCTATCCACTGTGTGTGACATTTTCAAACAGGTGAAAAGCTGCTTCTACCCACAGCAGCAATTAAATTATTTGCTGTTTCGTGTAGCTCTAAACATTTTTCTGCCGGAAATGACACTGGCGACTAAGGAGCATCAAACAATAAAACTGGAACCTGTTGTGCTGCCTTCCATTAGTGGCTCTGTCCTTTGAGCCATTAACTTTGACAAAGCAAACACTGGTGTTGGAAACCCCAGACAAACACGAGAGAAAGTATCGGAGCACAGATGTGAAAAACATCCAGTTTTCCCTAAGATATTCACTGACTATTTATACACACGAGCACAAACACATCAAACCCAGCACATACAGTGAGAGAAGCTGAACTGGCTTGTGGAGCTCAAAATGCTGCTTACACACATTCCCTACACTGGCTGCACCTACTGGGGTACAGAATTCTCTCTGCTCACAGAGGAGCAGCATGAGAAGCCCAGCCTCTTGCATGGCAATATTCCTGGGAATCACCAGCATTCCACACTACAAGAACAGTTAAGGCTTGTTAATGTCAACCAGCTAAACAGTACCTGTAAGTATTTTTAAGTCAGGTGTTTTTCCCTAGCTAACTCTGCTGTTGAGTTTGGTATAAAATACTAAATAAGCATCACTAAATGAGACCAATTCTGGGAATATCTATTCTCCACTGACTGCTCCTTTCTTCCTTCAGCTGCTTATTCAACTGGAAACTCCTTGTGAGCAGAGAATAAATTAGACTAAATTTGAATACCAATTTGTTTGTCATTTTGTAAAAACTCATGCTAAATTAGTAACTGGATCTTTCTGGCATCCTAAAAAGTCCCTAAAAACTTAGAGTGTCCCAGTACACTCAATACTTTGGGTCTATTCTAGAGGAATAATTCCTTTCCAGATTTGGACCAGCTTTCATGGCTGATATAGCCCTGGGACAAAAATCTGAGCACACTAGGACAAGACCTTCATCTTGCCTAGCCAGCCACAGCCAGCTGCAAATAGATCTCACTCCTTGGAAAAAAAGTTATATTAACTCCCTATCAAAGCATTACCAATGCATTATTATGGCAGACAATTGGGATTTATTAAAAAAAAAACAAATAAAAGATAGTGAAATGATTCAAAGCTGCCTCAGCTGTTCATCCCACTGGCAGATGAATGTTGATGTAATGGTAATTTTGCCTTTCCTTTAGAGAAGCCAGGACTTCCCTCTTACTGTTTTAATGAGTGAATTCTGCAGCTGCACAGCAATGTCCACCTACAGACACCCACACAGACACATAAGCACTGCGTGCAAGTGCCAGAGCTTCAAAGAATAAAGAATAAATTTGTATTTCAATGTTAGTTCAGTATTAGGAAAAACCCCATAATAATGACTCAAGCAGGTGGTAGAGGTGGGAATGTGCTTCAGCAAACTAGCATTTTAAAGTTATAACCCCCTTACATCTATAAACCAATCATTTACTGTACAATGATCTATTTTTATGGATATCCCCATCATATGGAAACAACTCTGCTCTCCTTTTCCATGGCCATTCAGTTTTAATTGCACGGGCCATGGATACATTTACTCATTTACATCATGGCATTATGTATGTCTCAGCATGTGCAGGAGCTACTGCAAATATACTGTGCACCTGCAGTGCACATTAGGAGAGCTACCCAACAAGCATGCCCAAAATCCACATTTGCAGTTTTGCAGGGAATAAAAATCAGGCTGTCTCAGTAACAGCTGCTTTGATGCCGGTTCTCTGTGCCTATTGCCAGAGAGACGGTTCCTTGGAAAACTGAAAGTATTCCACCTTCTAAAGTACATGTGAAAAACAGTAAATGAATTAAATACATGCAGGAGGCAGGTTGATATAAATCAGTGGAGGACACGAGAAGGAGTCTCAAACAGGGAAAGTGAGCTCTGGATGCAGACATGGAATGGCAGCCCTGCATTTCAGAGCCCCACTGGATGGGCTCAGGCTTAGGATGAACTGCATCTGGAATCCCTGCTGGTACTTTCAGACTTGCCTGTTTATACCCAAGTGCTGTTCTGGCTCTAACCTGGAGCCAAGAGCCCCTGAGGATGAGGAGATGTACTGAACCCCTGTGCTGAGTAGAGTTTGTGCCTGTAATGAGAACAGAGAGGTGCACACAGGGCTGCAGTGCTGCCCCAAAGAGAAAGATTCATCTTCCTGACAGATAGCAGAAAAGAATAATGGGGTTTTCATCCCCAGCAGCCTTCTTCACTGCCTTGTTTTGACTCAGCATGAACTGCATTCTTCCAATTTGTTTTTCTTTCCTTGGTTCCATTTAACCAACCCTTGCCTCCTACAGATTCTGGGTTTCTCTGGGTTTGGTTATAATCAAAAGTTAAGAAAGCAAAATAACCAGGAGTCCAGATTTCTGTTGGTGTAATCTGAGCACCACAGAAAGTAACGATTTATCCTACATGACAATATAGTTCTAGACCATCCAGCTACTTTAAATTTGCCAGTATCATGAAATGTCACAGATTTCCCTCGACCTTCAGTTTTCTTTGACAGTGTTTTGAAAGGGTATTTCCATAGACCATTTGAACTTTGATTGCTATCTCTTCTGCTTATAACTGTGCACAGAATCACAGCAGCCCAACAGCTATATGAGGATTTTCCTTTTTTTCAGAGGCTCGACAGTACAAGATGTGCAAATGACTTTTCAAACTCCAAAAACGACTGTAGCCTAAATTCCTGGTGGCCTTCCTCCCCAGAAAAACTGAGTGTGAGCTGTTGGCATTTTGAAGTGCCTTGAAAATGTTTTGTCCCTGATGATATTTCAGCTGATGACACCCAGCACCTCATTCCGTCTCAGCACAGCCGAACCCGACAGCTCCCTGTCAGCAGTCACTGCAAAGTCCACCACACAAGGCAAAAGGGTTTGTTCTCCAAAGGGCAAATCAAACTGGCAAAGCCTCCAGCATGCCCCCCTGTATTTCCTAGGCAATAGATATCTGGAACTACTTTCAGCTATCAGAACTTTCAGGCCTCTCAAAGTACTCAAACCAAAAGGCAGCTGACGGTTCGAGTCACACACCTGGACGTTCCCAGACATGGGTGCAGCACTTGTGCAGCTGAACTGCTCTGTCCACAAAAGAGAGAAGAGAAATACTTTGTGAACAAGGCTATGTCCGTCTGGAAAGCCTGAAATAGGTTGGAGGAATACTCAACTCCCAAACAATTTCTTTTATAGGTAATGGGAAGATTTTTTCTTTAATAACCAGTGTCTTTTAAGCCTCAATACCAACACACAGAGAGCAACTGAGTCAACGTTATTTTGGCATATTTCTTTACCTCCAGCAATTTCCTTTAGATGGGCGTCTTCCACATGCAAAAGAATATTTCAGTTTCTTCAGGAAAAAGAAGTACTGTGGCTTTTAAAAACATTTAAACCTTTTAATTATAAATACATGGGCTTTTGGAGCATAAATCCAAGCATCAGTTCACTAAGTCCCTCCCTGCTCTCCACTGATGTTTATACTGATGATTCTGCTATATTCCATGAAAGATAAAATGCAGAGAAATCCAATATGCTCCTTCTCTGTTAGGAATTCATTTGCTGATAAATAGTTATTCTGTCAAGAATTATAACAGTGTAGGGAGACATCAAAAGAATTTGTCCAACTTCTTTCTTTTGCACAGGGCATATCTGCAGTAGCTGCACCACACAAGCTGTTTAAGAAAATAAAACATAAATCCTCAAATTCAGGGCAAGCACTGTATGGGATATGTACTCCCAGACTCAGGGTGTAAGGTGAATTCACCCTATCTTTGAAAGGCTAGAAAATTGCTTTTATCCTATGCTTCCAACAACAACAACAGAAAAGTATTATTCAAAATACATACAACGAACTCCAATGCAAATGAACAGAGCACACACACTTTGCCCTGCTCATCCCTGTAAATGAGGCCCATTGCCTTGTCTTTGCTATAACACTTCATACTGGGTTTGGAAACAAATAATCTTGGGTTTTAGGAATAACTAAAATGTTCTTGAAATGAACCTTCTTTCCTGACTCATTCACTTGCATTTCTTTTAACAGTAAAAAATAAGATAGAACAGAAAGAGAGAAAGAAACAACATTTCAGGACAAACAATTGTCAAATATAGCTTTTTCTCAAAAAGCTGATAAGATGCTGAACAGCCCCTTTTTCAATGCACTAAGACATGGATATGTCATATCATTGATAAGAAAACACAACAGAATACAGTTAATCCTGATTTTATTCTTGGTTAGCCTGTGAACATGTTTATTTACCTCATTTAAAGAGGTTTTTTTGCTCTGAAATACTTCACTCATTGGTAGATGCAAACTCTTATGACAGAAATAATCTGTTAATCTACTCCCTATTGAAGCCATGATTTAATTTCTTAATAATTTATAGAATATGCCAAGTAATACTAAAATACATTATAATTATAGAATCCAGACCTTGAATCTTGCCAAGTAATGATGAGTATGGGGAAAACATGTCAGCATGTTGCTGGCTTGAAATTTATAGACTATTGAAGTTTTTGATTTCAAATTAGTAGCAGTACAATCACTCATACTGCCTTTTGAAAGGTATTTGTTTCACAAGTGGTAACATACTGTGCACTGCAACAACGTGCTTCTGAAAACATTGTGATGGTAACATACAACATAGGTTCCATTCATTGAAATATAAGGTAATCACAACAGGGAAAGGACACAAATCTCAGGGGGGCCTATAGAGAAAATTAATTACTTAAAATGATTGCTGTCATGAAAAATAATCCACCAATCAGTGCAGTAAGAGCACAGAGGTGTATCAGCCCTGCCCTCCCTGCACAGCCAGCACACAGAATGCACAGTGCTCAGTGGCTGCCCCCGGGTTCAACCCAAACCCCAGGGATGAGGCTGTGCAAGACCCTGCAGGGATGCTGGGGCTGGGATGCTCCGTGTTGGTGTTTGTTCCTGCCTGCCATCTGTCTTGCCTTGTGTTTGGGGAGCAATGAAATCCGTGTAACAGCCAGAAAGAGAGCTCAAACTGGCTGCAAGGGGACATTTAGCTCATTTCTGACTGCAAGATGAATTACCCTCTATTTCCCATGTTAGCTCGTACGCTCTAAACTCCTCAGATTATACTTATTAAAACTGTGATGAAAGTCTTCAGGCTAAGAGCCAAAGATTTGATAACTGAACCAAAAAAGGGAGAAGTCTTGCAGCAATGACACGATGTGAGAATGGCAAAACAGAGGGAACACGAGGGGTAACTGCTCCGGGCAGGAACAGCACACCCACACCACGTGCCACTGCACTTCAGGGACAGATGTGCAGCTGAGAGGAAGCGCTGAACAGGTACCAGAGCAACACCCTGTTCTGCTGCTAGTTAGAATCACAAAATCAGTGAACGGTTTGGGCTGGAAGGGACTTTAAAGCTTATCCAGCTCCCACCCCGTGCCGTGGGCAGGGACACCTTCCACTAACCCACGTTACTCCAAGCCCTGTCCAACCTGGCCTGGAACAATTCCAGGGATGGGGAAGCCACAACTTCTCTGGGCAACCTGTGCCAGGCCCTGCCCACCCTCAAAGAGAAGAATTTCTTCCTCATATCTAATCTAAACCTGCTCTTTTGCAGGTTGAAGCCATTCCCCCTTGTCCTGCCCACCTGTTTCACTGAAATCCAGTATGAGTCAAGCACAGGAAAGCTGGCAGGGAGTATCCCTCCTCTGTGGGATACCTCCCATGCAATATAGACTACTGCATGCACCTACAGGAGTTGTTTATCCAAGATTCCTAACAGTTGATGTGGCAGCACGAGGGATCTGTTAACACACCCCTCAGTTTTGCAGGATGGGAGGTTCCAGGTGACTGGCTGGGTGAGCAGGGCAGACAGACAGTCCAGCCTGTGAGAAGGGCATTGGCCTTGCTGAAGCCTGAGCTCAAAGACCAAATCCCAGTGGATCAGCATCGTTTAACTCGAGTCCCTTCACAGCACAACCATCACCTTTGACTACTGCCAGCTAATTTCTCTTCAAGCTCTCCCCCCACCATTTCCCCCAGCTTGAAAACACCAATACAAATCCACTTATCTGAACAGAAAATGGATTTTCAAGCAAGACCAAGATGCAAACAGCAATCAGCTCACAAGACTCTCAGAGCCTCCCCATGGCCAGTGTGTGCTCATGGGCCATCAGCAGTCCTGGCACTGGGTAACCCCAAGCCCTGGGGCTCAGATGTTCTCCACCACAGCCCAGTTGCCTGTCTGCACTGACACTGAACAGCTGATTGCCTTCCTCATCTCCCTCTCTTGAGGGATTCTGTAGCCTTGTGGCTCATTTCATCCTCATAACTCAGGCAAAGGTGATGCCACATATGACTAAAAGGCAACTTCTTGGGACCCCCACTTGTGTTTACCAGTTTTCCCTGTCATGTCCATGTACCAGTGGCTGCCCCAAGGACCCCCAAATTCATACTGTTGGTGTTCTCTTATCATTCCCACATACACCACAAGCCCCCAGTGACTCTGATATCAGCTCCAAGCAGCACAGACTACTTTTTTTTTATTTCACTTCTCTGTCAAACAAAATGTCAGCAGGTAACTGTCCTTGCTTCTCTAATGCCATTCTGAAATGTAGCAATGCTAAATATAGACTGATTTAAATGCAGGCCTTTTAGCCGGTATTTCATTATCTTGACTTTTTTTTTTAACAGACCTTTTGTAATGAGACAAATGGGCCAGCAGCAAGATGCCAAAGAATGTATTTTAGTGAAAGCAGCTTCAAATCCTACCTCCATTGCTGCAAATTACTGGCTAAAGAATATACACTGTGTACAGTAGAAATAGATTTGACACACACCATTACCTGTTCATCTGTACTATCTTGTGATAAGGTTTTTTCAGAAGTAAGGATAATATTTAGATATGCTGCCTTTAAAAATAAATAAACATGGAAATTACATTAAAAAGTTGATTAAATATGCATCTCATAATTTCTTTCAAAACCTTAAGAAAACTTCATGCTTTTCCCTTATTTACACAGGAAGCTTTCTCAAGAGCACCCAGACTCCAATCTGCAAACCTTGCTGGGCAAAGGGAACTGGAAGAGGTTATTTTTGACACACAGATTTACATTTTTTTATTGGGATCTCAGCAGCATTATCTCTTTCCAAAGCTGCTGGAAATGTCTTTAATTACACACCTATCTGCTTCCATTGCCTCCTTGAATCCTATTTGAAAACCTTGTCTGAACATTTTGTGTTTAAATGGGCTGAAGCACTCCTTTTTGGAATGCAGGTTCATGACTAGTTTGCTCTACATCACCATGCAGAGTTGGTCATTTCAGAATGCGAATCAATAACTTTAGTTTTCACCTCTCAGAATAATGCCCTGAGGTTTTGCTGCTTGTTTTTTGTTTCTCAAGATAAATTAATCATCAGATAATGTATTCCCTAAATAGAAGTCACTGTTATTGAAAGCACCACTACCAACAGCTTTAATTCTCAATAGCCAATGCTTAAATCAGAAAGTAGGGGAAAGTAATTGTTATGTATGTGACTATTTCCAGTGGTTTATTCTCATTAGATGCACCTGAAATTACAATATTTTTGCTGAATATACATCAGTGTTACACTAAAGCATAAAAGATCAGGTATTTTTGGATTGGAGAGCACTTCAAATTCAGTTTCTCAATATATTAGTTTTTATGCTCCTCTTAGGACAAGCCACCATAAGACAGGCAAGGCAAACATTATTCTGTTCTAAACCCACGGAACAAGCATGTGAATAGTTTGAGTTGTTTCTGAATGTGTTAAATCCAAGTTCCTGTGACCAAGAAGTGTGAACACCTTGACCCACAGCACAATCCTTGCTAAAGGGATATTCGAAGTTTGAGTTGTCATTTCTGAGTGTTGAGGTGATTGTGGACTGGCAGTTCACACTCTAAAGTGTGTGTTGCACATAAATGTCATCCCATTTCAGTCTCAGCGTCTGAGAAAGCTGTAGGTGCACAGGTACAGACAGAAGAAATGAGCCAAAATAGTCCATGACATCCAGTCCATCAGGTTTGAACACCATATAATTATTTCCCAGAGCCCAATCCATGTCACTCCCAGCACTAACCCATGCAAATATAGAGCTCCCAGAGTCATCCTGGCAGTCACTGCTACTACAAAACCAGGCCAACTATACCCTTTGCTCAAACATTTGTCTAACCTCTTTTTAAAAAGTCCAGCATAAGAAACACAACACGCTTTCTGCATTATTTCTGCAGGTCCTCATGTATCCCCAGAGATGGAGCTCCTTCCCAGTATCTAAGCTGAGTCTCCCACTTTTATTATCTGAATAGCAATTCTAATGGCAATTTGGATCAAAGGAATATGCTTCTTGCGCTGGTGTGAAGAACAGTAAGATGACATTTGTCACTTTGCTTTCCAGTGACTGCCAACTTTTTATGATTAGTAGGGCAGTAAATGAAAATAAGATTCCTGTGGAATCACAAGGAGCCCCATAAAGCTTCTGCCCATGATTCAAAGAAGCCATTTACCACAGCTAAGTGCAGCTTTTTGGTGCAGGCAGATATTTGTTTTCCTAGAGGACAAAAATAAAGGCACATTTAAAATAGATGAATTTTCATCAGATTAAATTCAGAGGTGGAAGAAACAATTCAGGTAAATTAATAAATTACCTAAGCTTCTCAAATGAGCTTTGAGATTTATATGTGACTGAATATATCTTTTCTGGATGCAATTAGAGGAACATCTGGAGATTCAAAACTAGAACATTTGAAAAGCCTTTGCAATTTCGATGGATTATTCAACTGAACAATGGACAAGTTGTTATTTTTCCTGTAAACACAGATATAACTTCCAAAGGCTTTCAGATTTCTGTTTTGTTTACACAGGATAACAACGCCACTGGAAGACAAAAAAATTGTAAATGCTGGCTAGCATGAGATATTGGAAAGCTAAATAAATGCAGTTAGACATGGCAAATGCATTTAAAAATAAAACTCATTGCCAGCAATACCCCATTGAAATTCATTACTGAGGAGCATATTGCACAGATATCTTCTTCCTTAGCTGTGTATTTCCCCTTGAATTGTTTATGCCCTTAAAATGTAATTTGTCTAAGGCAGTAAATGCAGCACTGGAATCCAGAATCAAAGTAATTCAGTGGGGGTTTACACAGGTTTGAAACAGTTAAGCTATTCATTACTTTTATTTTAGAAGCTATTTAAATCTCAAAATTCAAGCAAGCGACATTTCAGTCTAACTAAGGGCAGATCTCAATTGGCCTGAAAAGATCTGCTCTCCTGGGTCTCAGTCAAAAAGACAAAACCAAATCACAAAGCAAGCTCCCTTTGCAGTCTGAGAATGAGCCAGATCCCCAAACCAGGAATAACAAACGACCAAAAATCTGCCAGTCTCTTGTGAACAGAAACTGCACTGACCTACAGCTGGGAAACAGGAAGGAGAAAAGGGAGAGCTCTGGTTTTGGAGCAGGATCATCACTGAGAATACCCACTCCACACATGAGTGCACATGACCCGTGGTCCTAAAAGAACAATTACTTTCTTCTTAGCACAGGGGGATTTTTTTTTGTGAAGGTGGAGTACAGCAGGAAAGGAAAAACCAACAGACTTCAGAAATCCTAATTTCCCTAAATAGAACCCATCCTGCCAGCTCCCATGACTGACAGTTCTATTAGCTCTAAAGTGGCAGTCCCAGCAAGATGTAATTTGTGAACATCTGGACTTCTTTGCAGTCATTTCTATTGTCACTCTCAGCCATTCAAAAATGTCTCCTGTGGTTTCTGGAGGACCACAGATAACCTGTATTAGAAGACAGAAAAGCCCAGCAATTGAAAGAAGGGCACACATTTGCATACACTAAATTTACCTCGAGCTCCCTGACTTCATTGCTGTGTTTGTGGGTAACTCACCACTACAGCCCGCAGTGCTATACACCTGAACCAGCCTTTTCTTTTTCTCAACTGTAGGGCAAAGCCATTTAAAAAAATATAAATATATTTAAGAATATAAGTCAGAAAGGAAGCAAAAGTATGGCACTAAACAAATTGAAGTTTTGCAGAAGATGCTGCTACTTGGCAAGAGCTACAAAGAAAGAGAAATACACATTCTCCTCTGCCTGCACATGTGATTTTGGAAAATTATCTTCTGGCACATAGCTCCAGCTCTTTGATTAAATCCCATCTTAAGCATGTGTTACCATTAATGCCCTAATTTTCCAGACTCTAAGCACATACATAAGCACAGTAAATCACAGGATTATTTATATTTAAGTACCAGCACAGCATGTGAAGTTAAGTCTTTTTAAGATCAAGGTCTACAAAGATGAAAACAGACTCAGGGGAACGTGTGGATTCATTCAGAGTTTCTGCACTGGATCAAATCACTCAAAGGTATGATTTATTTTACACAAGGACTCTCCCGTGCTGGGGAAAGCCCCTTAGAAATAAGCTGATATCTATGTATTTAAATCCAGCAGTCCAAATATCATGTGAAACAATAACATTATCTGTTGTATTACACTTATATAGTTTGACATAAGTTAAAACAACTATTTACCCAACCAATCTTATTAAAAGAGAGAGAAAACATATTTCCTAAAGGAAATGGATTAAAGTCCAAAAAGATACCTCAGCTCTTTGTGGTTATTAAAGATCCTAGGGCACGTTTTTCTAGAACAGGAATTCCACCCAGAAAGTCTTACAGCCTGTATTTATTTCCCTAAAGGACCAGCACACTGTGGGGCCATTCAGAGCTCTCCTCAGGTTCTGGAAAATACGAATGAGGGGATCACATACACCTATAGGAGGTACTTCAGCACTTCTCTGATTATTTAGGCAGTGCTCTCACAATCTTGGAAAATACCATTGTGGGGACTATTAAATAACAACATTTTAATCAACAAACACTGAACATTTGGTAACAAAACCAAATATTTGAACTGGTCTTGTTTCTTGCCCTTTTTCACCAGGAGAAATTATCATGGCATATGAGAATGTGAAAGGTACATACTAGAATTTTACATGGGCAAGTGTTCTGAAATTTTGTTTTATTTTCAAGTCATACTTGAAACAGACAATTCTTATAATTAGAAGAAAAGCAGTACTGTTCATCCTGTTAGAAATCAATTTGCTGAAAAAAGGCTATTCTGTCACAAATTATAACAGTATAAGGCAATATCAAAAGAAATTGTTTATTTCTTTTTCCACAGAGAAGGATTTCAGCTTTAAGCTTTGCTTTGAGTTGGTTTTTTCCAGTGCTCCAGTGCCTGTGCAGCAGATATAACCAGGACAGCTTATAAACATATATAATCCTTCATTTTGCAGTACATTGATAGTTAGTGATGTGCAACCATTGTGGAGCAGCTCAGCAGCTGCTCAGCAGAGGAAATTTAAACTAGACATTAAAGGCAACCTAATCTGCTTTATGATTAACAGCACTTTAAACATAAGGACATCTCAGGCCTGCCTGAGCCTGAGCTATTCTGGAACGGGAGAGAGTTATCCAGTGCCAGCAAAATCCTTTTTGGAAATGCAGGCATGAGGGAAGTTGGGACTAAAGTTTTTACCAAAAAAAGAAGGAAAAAAAAAAGACATTTGTGCAGCACCTTCACTGGCACTCCATGGTGGATGAGTAAATCCACCACATCAAGGTGGACCACAACCTAATCCTTGTCTACTGGGGGGTTTACTGAGGATTATTGCAATTAAATCTACTTAGCACAATAAAACATACTTAATGTCAGCTACCTGGACAGTGTTAAGACATTACCAACGCTATTCTAAAGGACAAGTGACACATAGGGATTGCTGAACACACACCCTGCACATAGTGCTGGAAGGTCCCTGGCAGGAGGGGAGCGTTCAGAGATGTGACACTGCACAAACCGGTGGGTTTGTGGTGCTGTCACATTGTAAAGGGGAGGAGGGATCCTCGGGAAAAGGTTTTCATTGCAAATGTCAAACTCATTGACACATTAACTTATCAAAACAAGCCCATTTTCCAATACTTTCCAGTACTTTCTCAATACTTGACAGAAGTGAATTTTTTTAAACAGTAGAAGTTGACATCAAAATATTTTCAAATGAAGAGTGGGCTGCAGTACCCATTTTCCCAGAGATTATGGAGGTTGAGCAGATAGAACTGATACATCATATACTTCTCATTCAGATATATAAGCAAGACATAAGAGGCTGCAAAGCTCCTAATTGCTCACTGATAGAATCTATGATCTTTTTATTGCACATTTTTATTCTTGGCAATATTTCCTCTCCCTCAGGAGATAGTCCAATATCAGCTATATTATACCACATAAATCCCCATTAAAATTAAGGACAGAGTTTCCACCCAACCCCAAGTGTATTGTTTTCCATTTAAACTGTACTTGCACTGCAGAGAAATAGGACTCATCCTGTGCCTAAAGTGTGTGAGTGGGTCTCAGGAGACTTGGGTTTTAGTGTTGTGTCACAGACTGTAGAGAACATGGGAGAAAAATCATTTAAAATTGCTGTTCCCACATGAATGGCAGAATATAATTTGTCTGCTGGCCCTGATCCTGCAGATAGATGCAGGGAAGACAAACAAAACACTTTCACATCATGTTCAATTCCCTCCAGCTGCACTTCTTTTCTGTCTCATGTATCTCAATCTCATGGAGTGTTTTCAGATTTTAGCTCTTGGGACCGGCATCTATACAGTTAATTCTGAAGCTTAAAAAAGTAAAATCACCTCCAGGCAAACCCCTTATGAGCAGTAAGCATTGCCATTCATTTCTAATCCCTGCTTCTCTTCACCCACAGGAAATAACCGTGAGAAATATGGGGACTATGAATCATTTATGGTGTTTCCCTTGCATGAAAAATTGCTTTCCTTACCTATATGATCAGGGTGTCCATTTCAGTTTGTCATGCCTTTCAGACAGCAGCAGCAGGTCAAAACAGAGGCAATTTTCTGCCCATACCCTCACAAGGGCAGAAGCTGGAGCAGGTTTCCCTGAAGTACAACTGTTGCCCTTCTCTACTTCCTACCCTGCCCACTTCTGAGGCAGCATCACCTCAGGACAAGGAGTTCCTGACAGAGTGCTACGAAACGATGCAGTTGCTTGGACAACAATTAACTGAAAATTGTGCAGAAAGTTATAAAGTAATTTAAATATAATTCTGGTAACATCATGTTTACATTAATTTAATTTCCATTCAGTTCAGTGCCGCGAGTGTCTGCGTCTGTCAACTGATAACTGGCTTTCCAATTACAGTGTTCATGGCAATAATCACTTTAAAACTAACACAGTCGTCCTCCTTCTCCTCCAGATGGAGAGTGTGGCAACCCTTCTGAGGGGGTTTGGTGGGGACAAGGAGAGGACAGTACCACTGCTACTGCCCTCCACTCTTCCACACAGAGCCCACCTCAGCCCCGCAGCAGCTCTGAGAGCTCCCCGGCTTCTTGACAAG
The DNA here is from genome assembly GCA_035583185.1 of Anabacerthia variegaticeps. NCBI lineage: Eukaryota > Metazoa > Chordata > Aves > Passeriformes > Furnariidae > Anabacerthia > Anabacerthia variegaticeps. Next base: position 5,222,631 of record JAWWEW010000042.1, read on the forward strand.
AAGAAAGGGAGCATTGGGAACGTGAAAAATGCTGCTGCTCTCCCAAATGGAATGGAAAGCCACAAGTTGCTCTGAATCCAGCATTTATTCAAAGCTGTCAGATCTCATGCACCGAGTCAAGCCTGTTTATTATTTCCAGGCATTATTTAACCAAGGTTTATGATGTCTTTGGGTTCCTTGTCTGAAACTCTTAGTTTTTGACCACAAAAACTTCCTTAAGCCAAGTGAAATCAAATTAAGATCTCCACTTGGTTTCAGACTTAGTGCCACTGCAATTTTTTCCTAAGACAGTCAAACCTTGCTGTTTGCTGCTACGGTAAAAGTCAGTCTCAGAGGGGTAGTACTTTAGTACTGGGATAACTGTGATAATCAGCAGTTTACTGCACTCTTATTTTAAATATTTTCTACCACAGCCAAGATTGCCAAGAGACTCATGTTTTTGATAGTGAGTTACTGGTAACATTCTGGCCTCAGCATCTTGCATAAACTGGACTTCCCTAGAATTGCTAAGCTGAACTAGTGCTTCACAGCCACTCAGCATAACTGCAAGGGGAGAACAAGATAAAAAGGAAAAATAAAAGCAGCATAGATAAAACAACACCTGAGAAGAGATTATACCTACTTAGAAACCAAGAATTTCAAGGTCAATCAGAGAAATCACATTGTATCTCCTTATTACAGTAGGACCGTGAGCTCCACAGTGGCCACTCTAGAAGATCAGCCACAATTTTACTGTCAGCTCTCTCCAGTTGATGCCAAAATGTGATGTCACCACCAGCACCTCCAAACATTCTTCCCTAACACGTGGTGACTCACCTGTCACTGCTGGTAGTGGTGGACTGATCAGCCTCCTCCAGAACTTTCATCTTCTGACTCACTTAATGAAATGTGGGCTTTATTCTAAAATCTACAGCAATTCCCTGCTTAGCTCCGAGTTACCTGCATTTTTATATTTATAAATAGCAATTTGCATGTACAATTCACGTTGTATTTGCAGATCTCAAAGCACTTCGCAAAGGACATTTTCCCCACTTGCTTCACAAAAGAGAAAGAATGAACAATCCCATTTACTCATTTGCTAAAAGGCTCAATTTTTCGCCTGTCACAATGGTATGATGTACTCTCCTTCATCAGGTACCATTGTTATCCTAACAATACTGAAGATGGCAATAAACCCAGCAGTAACAGCAACTGTTTCACATGTTGAAGCAGCAGGAAAAAGGGCTCCAACTTGCACTCCAAAAAAGCTGCAAAATAACAGGTTCCTCATGCAGAGAAGCTCTAGAGCCACTTCAAACTCAAGCAATAAAGCATGTGAGCAGATTACCAGCCCCGAAGTTAATCTAGTGCTTTACATTATAGTCTTTTATAGCAGAATGCATTCATATCATGCTCAGATAAGCATAACAATAGATGGAAAGATGTTATAGCATCTCTGGATCCTAAATAATACATAAGAGGCTTCATATAGAGGGAGCTGGTTTCTACTGCTGTGGATCTCTTGCTTTTCACAAGTGCTAAAAATAATTCCCTTCCATCAGCTTTGAAAGAAGAATAAACCAGACTAAAATACAGCACGTTTACATTCAATATCCTGGCATCAATAAAGTTGGGAGTCTTTCAGAAGATGTGGAATGAGTTTAATTTCAGCATCATTTGACTAAATCTTACCCTCAGGTTTGCTTAATTATAGACACCCTGGAAGAGAGATGAGCTCATAAATCTGAGAGTGTTGGGAAGCCAGGCTAGTTAAAATTCAGCTAATAGAAAAGAGGTGCCTCCTGTGAGATTCAGCATGGATACGCAGTAGAAAAAACCAGCAAAAAAAGCACAACTGTTTTAATTATGTGCAATCCTTACTAGCTTGTCTTTTCCAATATATTTACTGTACCACACTCGGAACATTTGTAAGTGCTTTATTATTCATTTCTCAAAAACCTGGCACACGGTGCCTCCCTATTTCTCTTTTCAACTAATTCCTAGTGGCTTCAGAAGTAAAATATAGAGAGAACAGAAAAGAGGGTTCTCATCCTTACAGAGAGCCCCAGACTAGAGGAATCCAGAGAACCCTCCAGCACCACACTGGAAATTTGTGAGGAACACAATACAAACCAGATGCCTCTCCTGCCATCCCAGTGTCTTTTATAACTGAATCAGATTAAAATTGAAATACTTCTAATTAAATGGCCTTGGATTTCAAATAAAGATGAAGTTCACAGGTTTTCTTGAAACATATCTCCATTCATACCAACACAGCTGAGAACTCCATGTACTCAATAGACCAATCACAGCAGCAACAAAAAGCAGGGACATCACACAGACCATCAAATTAAGACCCAACAGTTCCTAAAATTTTCCTGACAATTCAGTCTATTAGTCGTTTGCTTTTTATATTTTTAAAAGACAGTGTGACAGGGAGAAAAGGGTATAAAATATTCTCCACAGAGGGTTTGGGAAAATTGTAAATGCAACTCCAGAAAGAGGCTTTTATGTCTGGGCCACTGTGATCCATCAGACTACTGCCAGTCCCAGGTAATGCAGATCACATGGTGCAGTTTTGATGTGACAAATGCATTGATCCTTGCTGATAGTTGTTTTGCATCACTTATTTGAAATACACACCGAGCCAGGCTTATAGGAAAATGCTCTTCACCTGAGATAAACTTCTCAATTGACTTGAGTCGAGTTTTGTTGCAAAATGCAAATCCTGAACTTTCTTCCAGATTGTTTTTTAATTAACACCTTGTTCAGAGCTAATTCACAGTCTTTAAAACAAGACAGCGAGACACTTTGATCTCTCCTCTTCTACACCAGACTGTTTGGATGACAAGGAGAGCTTCCTCTGGTCTTCCTGTTTAAATACTTCTGGGGCATGTTAACCAATAGCCTGGTTGTATTTTTTTCCCTCACTATCTCGGTCATCTCCCCTTTCAAGCACAGGGTATAATTTGTTCCATGTAACAACTGCTCTGGCTCCACTGCAGTCCCACTCAAGTGATGTGCCCGCACTGTTCAAAGGAGTTGAGTCATCCTGACATATCTGCTAACAAGAACCTGGAGTGTTTATTCATGTAGTCACATATTTATTGTTATTCTCCAGGCTTTTTTCAGTGCTACCGTTAGTTGCTCACACTTAGTCCTGGATGTACTGCCACTGGTCAAAAAGCCAGCACGGCAATCTAGCTAAAACCACCCAGGTTTACAGACCTTTCTTACTGAAATGGATACAGGAACAGGAGAATGAGAAGTGGCTCTGCAAAAACCCACCTATAAACTGACTTTTGAAAGCCCAGTAACTGCTTTGTAGGGGTTGGCCTGCAACATGGCATATAGGCAAAGATTTTGTGTTCCCATTATAAATAAATATATTATGATCAACACTAGAATATAATCCTGGAGTCAGCCTGGACCTGCACAGCTTTTGACTGCTTTATGCTGCTAATTGGGGACTTCTCATGGAACTCACAAAGGTTACAAATGGAGCTTGTGCCTTTAGGAGTTGTACTAAATAGAAGATTATCCATCAGACAGTTGGTGATCTCAGTATCTGTGGCTCTCCCAAAAAGAGAATAAGAGGCTGCTGCAGAATTCCCTGACTCTGCACAAAATACATGTGTGTTAGGATCTCGCATGCAGGGCAGGAACCATAAGGGTGGCAGAAGCTTCATTCTCTGACACATTTTAATTTCAAGTTTATATATATTTTAATATATATATGTGTCATATCTAGGTGTATTATGGTGCTACAGAGAAGAGACCAAAAATGACAGTTCTACCTCACATGTCCAACCTGTTCTGTTTGTACTTTTCCCACAAACTTCTCAAAAGAGCCGCATTTGTCTTTCTCACTTACATTCACCTATGAAACTCTTTCTGGACTGCTAGACATAAGGGAGAGTGTGATTAACCAAATGCCTTCTGTTCTTGCAAATTATTCCTATGGAGAACATGTCCTACACCATTTCTTTGTGCTGGCTCTAACAGACCTGTAAAGCTGCTGCACCAAATCCAAACTTCACAATCTGTTCAAAACAGCACTTCTATCTGGCAGTTTGGTTTCATCCTTGGACTCTTTAGAGTGCCATACATAGAGGACATAGAACTTTGTGTGAATAATAATAAAAAAATCTTTGAAATAAATCCAAATAATAAGAAGATAATTTCCCCCCTGTGTTTTTCTTCTTTGTTTGGTTATTATAGAAACGATATGCTGGAAGTACACTTAAGTGGCTTAAAATCTTGATTCTCTTGTTTGAGACACCAGGTATCAGAACAATTGACATTTTCTACTGATTACACACAGAGTAATCCACAGAGAGAAAAATAAGACTAAAGAGATGGAAAACTGAAGGGAGTGTTTCACTAGTGCTGCTGTGTCTGAACGTTAATCAATAAAGCAATAAATAAGCTGCCAAGTTAGGCATAACTTAGCTGTGGATTTTGGTAATAATTCTCTAGAGCATGTTTAGACAGAGAAAGAAGTTGATTTCTATTGAATTTGTATTCAAATTTAAGCCTTATAAACAAAATACAGATCTTCAGTTAACACTGAAGGAACCCTTCCTTTCCACTTCAAGAACAGAATAAAAATGGCTTTCTGCTACAACGTTCAGAAACCCGAACTTCTCTAAGAGCTTATATACAACAAGTATTTCCATTTTTTCCTGTGAATTACTTTGAAAAAGATGAATGTAGAAAAAGCACAGAATCAACAACTAGGATTTGTATACTTCAAAAAGAACCAAACTGGACTTCCAACCATAGTGAATAAGATATGTATGTAGCCTTAAGAGGCCTGCCCTAAATGTCTTCCAGCCTTGCAGGTTTACAAGACTCCTTAGACAAAACTCCAGCTCACCTGGTAGCCCCTTTCAGTAGGAGCTTTGGTAAGAGACCTTCAGAGGCCCCTTACGACCAACACTGCTCTGATTCTGTGCTTCAAAGTAAAACAAAACCAAAAAATACTTTGACTTCTTTCATTATTCTATTTTCCTATTCTATTTCATCAATATGGTTAGGAAAAAAGAGAAAGAAATAAAAAAGTGTATCATTTTCATAAAGGCACATTTGTGAAAGCAATCAGTTGAGAAACAGAGGACAGTTTGGAGACTCATCGAGGTAGAAAATTAATAATAATTAAAAAAGAAATAATTTTAAAGCTGTTCCAATCAAAAATAAACAAAAAAGCTGAAAACTAGAAAGGCATTTAAGTTACTATGACAGATAAGCTAAATATTGCAGAATGAAAGAAAAAGCTGGGACAGTTTGTACTATATGAAGAGTAGAGCACAGCCTCTTCTGAAATCCAGCTCTGCATTGGAGCAGAAAACAAACTGTGATAATCCAAAAGCCAATTAATTACTTGGAATTAAAATTAAAGAAAAATTCTTTAGGAATTAGAGCAACCTGCTGCTTCAGTTGTTTCATCCTGAACTGATTCATTAATAAATATCTGCTGGGTTTTGACATTCTGAAAACATGGGGGCCCATTGATCATACTGTGAAATGATCTAAAAATTCTTCCATAGTTATTCAACATGAATTTTTAAATATTGAATGACTTCAGAGAGAAGACCTTTCCAAATGTTTTCATCTCCTTACTGCAACACCCCCTCCAGAAGGGTGGTTGCTCTCCATCTATGTCACCTCCAGTCTCTCTCTGTAGGAACAGAGCTTTGTAAGGGAAGTCACAGACATTACCCTGTGTCTGTGGCTTAGTCTTCCCAAGGGAACCCTGCATGGAGCAGCCTGCTTTATTAAACTTTAAAAGAAGAATTACAGAGCCAGATCACAATTAATTCCAGAATATGTTTTCTGAATTGTCATTTTCCCAAGGGAGGGAACCTCACGTGACAAAGCAAACAGAGCTCACCTTCTCAGTGCAAACCAGCTGCCTCTCAGTTTAGCAAAATGCCATTTTTCATTGCTCACAATGCCTGAAGTGTGCAGTTACTAGTGTGCTGTATTTCTCATTGTTGGTTTTGTGTGTGACCTTTGCAAAAAGGGTCTTACCTTCCCCACATAAGCCCAAACTCCCCTTTCTGTGTAAATGCACATCTCAGATGGATCTGCACAAGACACACCAGTCCCTGAAAAAGGGAGTGCAGCAGTTCTCAGGCTCTCAGAATTGGACCATCCCCATCTTTCCTGATTTAGCAGAACCACTGCTCTTCCCACCAAGTGTGTGCTTAAAGACCATCCGAGGCTGCTGCCAGCACGTAAAGATGCTACAAGTCATCTGGTTCCTATGGAAACCACGCTCAGTGAGACAGACATGGCAGGTCACTGCTCCAACCAAAGATAAACCAGGAACAGCTCGTGTGTGAAACCTCAAAATACTTTCCCCTCTAAACAAAAGTACTGTTTGCCCTCAGTGATACCTCTGGTTCAGAAGTAGCACATAAAGAGAAAGCAATAGGGGTCTTTTACTAATTTGGGAAGCTTATTTTCAGAATTTTAAAAAGTCTTGATTTTGCAAGGCAGTGAACCAAGGCTTCAAAGTGAACCAATTCCTTCAAAGATCTCGAGTTATTTCTTAAAACAGTGAGATACTCAAATTTATCAGTTTTCTCTAAAGCCAAACTCTTAATTTGAAGACTACCCCTATTCATCCATGACAGTTTAGTCTCTACCCCATTTTGATGCACCACAAGGAAGATTTTACAAGACAATCATCAATGGTGTCTTAAAAGAACCAACTGGATTGTCAAAGAAACACAGAAGATACTTGGATGCCCAAATCTCTTTGGAATATGTGAACATTTCAGTCTTAAGTTTTTAAGAGTCTTGAAATGGTGAAATGATTGCATTACTTTTGTTTATTCATATCAATTAAAAAAAAAACCCAAACCCCCAAACCAAACTACCCCAAACATGAGGCATTCAAAGAACAAATCGTAGAATCATTAGTGTTGGAAAAGACCTCCAAAATCACTGAGTGCAACCTTTGACAGATGACCAGCTTGTCAGCTAAACCAGAGCACTTAGCACCACATGCAGTTGTTTCAGGGAGCTGTAGAGAGTTGATAAGGTCACCACTGAGCCTCCTTTTCTCCAGGCTGAGCCCCCCAGCTGTTTCTCACGGGATTTACTCTCTAGACCCTTCAGGAGCTTTGCAGCCCTTCTCCTACCATGCCTACCTGCTCATCTGAAACCACTAGAAAATTAAATCCAAACTAAAATTGATAACAACTGCAGTTTCTCTGCATTATATCCTCACAAGAAAACACTCCGTTTGCCATGACTATCCAGTAAAAATGGAACCCCAGGATAAATGGAAATGGACACAAAAGGGTTACAAAAAGCAATGCCAAAAATGATTCTCGCATTCACGTTCTCACGTTTTTCTGTGTTCCTGAAGTTTTATAAATAACATAAAAGCTAGCTGGCATAGCAAAAGACCTAATTATAAACAAGTTATAATTAAGTACCATCTCTAAATTATATAACATAATATCAATATAAGTGTATTCATTATGTAAATGGTTATTTTATTGCTCATTTAAAATACATAATGAAAATGCAGATAGTAGGTGGACAGCATGCTAAATAAGGGCACAAATGAAGGAAACATATCTTGGCAGAGACAGAAGATGTAGGTGTGAAAGAACAAGAACAACACTTAGTTGTCTCTGCTCACAGACAAGAATATATGCTCCTGAGCTGGTCCCATGCATCATACCCCACTCTGAGCATTTCAGTCAGCAGAGGCACTCACCATATTTGCTTTGACTTTTGGGAGCCTCTCTCCTGTCTCCCTCTCAAGGGTATCAGTAGGATGAGAAAAAGACACACGCTCATCAAAACTGTCACTATTTTCTCGACCACAATCCAGTCCAAAATAAACCCAAGAACTCCCCCTGTATGCAGAGCTGACCAGCACTCAGGATTGAACCAGATACATGAAGAGCTTAAAATTTTTCAACTACTCAAGCTCCTAAGGAGACATCCAGAGACTGAAGGGCTCGTTTTTCCTGTGGGCCAGGCCAGGGCAATACTCCCACACACCTGCCAACCAGGTACATTTCTAAACCCTGTGAGGTTAAATAGTAAGAATTCATCACCCCAGAGTAGAGCTGATTCACTCCAGGTGAACTCTATTTGTAATTATGTTTAGGAAACTTCCCCATCTGACCAGTCTGGACTCTCTGGCATCACAATCCCAATCCAGAGACTTGCCCTTGTTGGGACTGACGCCCCCTTTGCAGCAGCAGACCTGGCGACCCAAAAGGTCCCCACTTGACTCCCTACACATCCCACTCACAGTCAGACCAGGTTTCCTCACCACGCATTTGCCAAATAAGCCTTTCTTCCTCCCCCTCCATTGACCGACAAATGCCGCCTCTCTGCACACCCCACACGGCGCGGGGTGAAATGGCGACCAGCCGTCCCTGAGGGCGGGCGGGTTTATATAGGGGCCCTGAGGGAAGGTTCTAGAACTGGGCCCTGATTGGACGAGAGGGGTGGAATATGCAAATCAGGGCGAGGGCTGACCAATGGGCGACAAAGGCGGGAACTGAGGGCCAATAGGAAAGCAGGTTTGGGCGAGAGGCGGGAAAGCCGTGAGGGGAAGAAGACAAGATGGAGGAGAAGCGGGAATGAAACGACAGGAGGAACAACCGTGAGGGGAGAGACCAGGAAGGGGTGACAATAAAGCTTTAGAACCAAAACCGTAACAGTGAACACGCAAACACAACTTCAAACCGCAAAGGTTTGAAAGGCTGGCAGATTTGTCCAAGTCTGGGAGGTCTGCACCGCCATCAATGGAGATTATGTCAGCTCCCGTATCTAAAAGTCCTTTAACTAAAATAGACTCCCTAGTGCTAGGGAGAAGAGAAGAACAGAGCAGGTGATCATAGGTCTTTCATGTCAATGTGTCATGTCCAAAGAGGCGAAGGCACAGCTTCTTCAGGAGGTGGGTGGGTAGAACCCACAGGACTTCGTTTTGCCATGGCCTTGGTTGATTCAGTGTTAAAAGAACAGTCTGAAGGGATGATCCCTCTCCAAGGTGAGTGAGGGGGAGGCAACAGCTCCACCACAGGGAAACCTGCTCAGATTTCATGTAAGGCAAACATCAGGCAGTGCTTTAAAAAACTGTTCTTCATTTTGAGCTTCTTTGAGAAATCTGACGTGTGAAAATTAGTAGCTTTCAGCATGCAAACCAAATAGTTAAGTATCCTTTAAAAATATTCTAACATTTACTCAGATCTGCTCTGAGTCCAACAAAAAGCTTCAAGCCAATTCCCAGCTCACTCCCTTCCTTCAGCTTCTCTCTAAGCTGCTTTTTCCCCCAAGAACTAAAGCACACCCTTTGCTTGCTTTTACCTGAGACATCTGTTTTAATTCTTCATTTTATGAGTGATACGGTTCAGCAGGATTTATAAATCATAATTCATATCATTTCAGCACTGGTATATCTGGCTCTCTTACCCACGTCACAATTTACAGCCTGCTATTTGTTCAGCACTTTTTGCTTCTGTAGGAAGAGAAAAATCCCTGGCCATATAGAACCACTTGGGCTGAGAGGGACCTTAAAGATCACCCCGATGTCTTTCAGCTTACCAAAGTCCTGCCTGTGACCTCCACACCTCCTTTTCTACTAAGCACTTCTTTGAAAACAGACTCAACAGAGGAAATCCTGGTCTGCAGATGCTGATCAGACTTGTCTGAAGCAAAAGTTGAGGAATCTCCTTAATTCAGCTGCTTTGGCACATCCCTCTGCTAAATTACTAACACTTTCTTAGGCAAAAACCCCAGAAAGCAGCTTCCTTGGTGTTCACAGCACAACCCAAACCAAAACATCACTATCACCTTCAGGGCACTGTTCTCAACAACCAAAAAATCCTTTAGACTAAAATTACATGTGTTTCTGCATCACTTCTCAAAAGAATTAAGCTGTATTTTCAGGCCTACGTTATTCAAGCTGTGCTGGGGATGCCTGGTACTTAATGTTCCCACTTTAATTTACCTTATTACCACCTTTGGACTGCAAATCCATTCCGAAATTCAGAAAAATTTACATTTCATTAGTGAATAATATTTTTTTTAATAAACAAAAGCTTTGTCATGGTAGGGAGAGAGAGATGCTCAACTCACAAGCATATGAGCAAGCAGAGCAGTTCCCTCATCATGTCCTGCTTTTGCAGACACATCACTACACGCTTGAAAATGCTTCATGAGTAGTCCCATTACCTGAAATGAGATTGATTCCAGTGTATAAAACCGGGCCAGAATTAAGGCTGTGCTGCACCTGGATATTAACTAGTCTTATTTACTTTAATGAGTAAGATGTACACATCCTTAAGGGCTTTTTTCTTCTTTCTAGGCAGGAGTGAGGCTATTCTCTACAGGCATCACATGTGCAGACTGAAAACCCTGATGTTATTTTCCAGGCAATTTTTCCTTAGGCAGTGTTTTATACTGAAATATTCACAGACTTGGAATTTTACAAAAATCTGAGTCAATTTTGCCATTTTTGAGGCTAGCTTGTTTTTGTTGAAATGACTGCCACTTTCTGCTCTGAGTCAGGCCACAACCAAGTCAATCACCCTCTTTTATCCAGTCACCTTTTTAACCCAGGACCACAATTCTCCAGTGGAGCCTTGTACAGAAATACCAGAACAAGCCTGACATCCACCAGGTCTGTGCCTGTATAAAGATGACAACTAATATTTTGTTGAAAGATATTTAATTTTGCTGTCTTGCAGCATACAAAAAATTGATGTTTATTCTGAAAAATTTGTGTCATCTTTGCCAAGGCAGAGTCTGGAATCTATCATTAAAATTACTCAGTGTCCTTTATAAGCGTGAGCTGCTGTTAAAGTGCTATGATTTGCTCAAAGAATACTCAATAAATAATTAATATGGTTTCTGGACTCTAATTAGCTGCTCACAGCAGGCTAAATCTCTGAGACCACATTTGCCCAACAGTCAAAATTCCATTATAACTGGCCTTTTATTTACAGGAATGCAAACTGTTTTCATTACAGCACCTCCACCACAACATTAAAAAATAACCCGTTCATTAGCAAGCACTAAATGCTGCTGCACAGGCTTTTCAGAGGTATTTGTGCTGCAGAAATCTGGCCAGAAGGATTAAAGCTATTGACTAAAACAAGGGGAGAAAAAACACTGCAGCAACTTGCATCATGTATTATAGATCTCCTGAGAAAGCCCAGTGGCACCCAGGCATTGGAGGCAGAATTTCCTCCTCAGATCCTCACGGTAATGGCTGAGTTGGGCATTCTGAGCACACAGAGAGAGCAGATTCCCCCAAAGTCAGGCTGACATCAAGGTACAGTAACTGAATATCACCACTCAGTGCAATCCCAGGAGGAGGAATTTGCACTGAATTTCTAACACTTTAATCCACACGTGTGAATTTAAAGGAAAGGTGATGGAAAAGCAAGAGTAATATTTGATTCTAGAATTTTAAGGGTAGAAATAAGCCCATGTGTGAGGGTCTGGAGGTGACATTTCAGCCAAAGAAAGGAAATTCAGCCTCTAGTTATTAAGTTTAAGTACTAGTTTCAAGACTGTGGAGTCAGGTCATTTTATACCTCAATATAAAACAACTGTTATGCAAGTACAAGCAACACTATGTTGTCTTTAACCTCCATCATCTAAAGTAATATTAACATGCTAAAGTCAGCTGCAAATAGTGAGTGGGAAAAAAATTTAACGGATCACAGATTGTTATCAGTGAAAATAAAAACATCTCTGCAATCATGTGCAGATGATTCTGCGTAGGAACATTGCTAATGAAACTTGCTGTGTCTAATCCTTTTTTTACACCATTTGCCATAATTTATTAAGTGTGAACTGGGAAATCCTCCAAGCTCACTGAGAAGGATGTTTCTTGCTTTACTGGGTGAATTCCAAACTGATGATGCTTCAGGGAAGAAGCAGAAATCCAAAAATTCAACAGCTCACAGAGTGAACAGGCTAAATATTTACCCCACTAAAGCTGCCTGGAGATTAAAGTGATTACTTAAAGCACTGTGATCTCAAGATTTTGTTGTGCTTTGTCCAAAAGGTTCAGGTTTATTTGCTTTTCCATTTGCCTGGGAAAACTCTGGCAGGAGCACTCTTGTGGCACCTTTTATTCTTTTCAGTGGTGGCTCAAGATGCATCATAATTACTTGTTTGATACTTTTTTGAGACACAAATTCTAGACCCTAAATCCTAGTGCTAAGTTTTCTGGCAAAATACAGCTAATTTCTACTATTATTATTTTTTTCCTTTTCTCTCAGGTTTTTTTTTCTCCCGGCATTTCACACCAGGGACTTTGGAGTGACTGTCAGCTAGAAAATTATCATTTAACTAAGGGAACTCTTCCCTTCTCTACAGCTCTTCTCATTACTGAGAAGAAAGAGAGGAAAACAGAGGAGACTTAACTGATGTGCTCCAAACTTTAAATGAGGATACAAACATTATAAAATGCAGTGATTTAAATGGTTAAAATTGGCCCTTGCCAGGCAGATCCCACTCATATCCCTCTTTTTTGGCACCTTCCCCTGGACAGGTGGGGATGGGATGCTGCTCTGACCTGTTCCCAGGAGCTGCTGAGACACCACTTTGTCCCCAGACATTCAGGTCTGCTTTTCCATAGAACTGGTTAAAAAAAAAAAGATGAAAAGCAGAAGGGAAGGAGTTTCACCAGGGACTCTTCCACCTTTGGAAATATAAATTATTCCTTTTACTTTCAGCCCTCCTGTGCTATAGGAAAGGCAGCTCACAGAAAGCAAGGAGAAGAGGCTGCCTTATTTCCCTCATTTAAGGGAGGATGCTTTCTAAGAGGGAGGGCAGAGAGAAGATGGATGAAGGAAGGAATGGAGGAGAAAAGGAATTCCACATCATATTTGGGTAAGAGAAGAGTGAGGGAACACTCTAGACTGGGAATTTCATGGGAATTGCAGGGATTCAACTATCTTATGCAAACAGACCAGGCTGTACCAAGGCTGGCATGACCCTTAAGTTATAGGTGCTCCAGATGAGAAGCTGAATTAATTAGCTGACTAAATCAAAAATACCCCAAAACATCACATGAAGAAAGGTATCTTAATAACTGGTAACTTTTATATTTCAATAGATACACCCAGGTAAAAAGCTGGGCTAAGGGGATGCACACTGGAGATAAGGGATTCTCTGTATCCTTGGGCATACTCAGCCTCCATGTTCTCAGAATTTAAAAGATGCCCCTTTACCTCCCTTGTAGGTGGGGGTGTAACCCAGCCCCTGCAGCTGACAGTAAAGCTCTAAAACTCTTCACCTCTTGAGGTTAACTATGTAAAACACAACAGCTGTACTTCAATAATTAATTCAACTTAATCAATCTAGCACCACCATAATTAGCAAGGTAATATATACATAAACAAAAAAGTAATCAGCACAAAATATTTAGAATAAACATTAAGACGTATTCCAATAGGTGCCAGGTTTTAAAACACTAAATATGTATTCATCTTGTATTATTAAGAAAACTCTCTGGATCCATTAAGCAAGTGGAATTTGTGAAATCCTGCATGCCAAAGCAACCCACGCTTCTCCAACTTGCAGTTTACTGCCTAAATACCTTTGTAAATATATTGTTTCACAACAGCAATTAAATCAAGTAAACTAAACACTAACAAGCCACATTTATGGCTGAGAAACTATTCATATATTTTCTTCACACAAACTTTCATAATGATATAGATACTTTTAACCAATATTTAAAAACATTAGTATAATCTGGGAAGTGATGCTATTTCAGGGCTGGGTGGGGTTATGGACCAGGGTGTTCTGGCACAGCCAGACTTGTTTCTGCCCAGGGAAAGTTTAGGATTTACAGCTCTGCCTTTCCAACACCACTCACTGACATGGGATTAATAAAAATATATTGCTGAACTTCAGACTAATAAAAAGAGGCTGTTGAACTCCATTTTCCTCCAGCTCCCCAGATTGGCTCTAACCATATATTGATAAATATAATGCATTATATTCCCCTAAATAATGTTTGGGGGTTATTCTTACTTAAGAAACACTGCAGAGTGAATGTGACTTATGTGTTTACCTCAAACACTCCCCCCTACCTGCCAACAGGTCGAGGGAAAACACAGCAATGGCTTCAAACAGTTATATTAACACAAAGCCTTTAATGCTACCTGTACTTAAAACCTTTCTTTTTTAAAAAAGTTTAAAAAAAAAAAAAAGTCAGAGAAAGCTTTTATTTTTTTAAGAAGACAAGCACCTGAAAAGCAGTTACACTTTGATGAGGTACAGTCAGTCAAATGATGCTTTTGTATTCCTTAGATTCTCAGAAAAACAAGCTGGTCTTATTACCTAATAAGAACTTGGTACAAAAAAGCACATTACTAAATGTTATTTACAGTTCTCCTTTCTACTAGATTACAACACCAGAAACCCTCTGTTTCTCACATAAAAACAATGAAATGAAGCCCTGCCCAAAGAATACACAATTAATACTCAGAATAAACAGTGACTGCATTGCTTAACACAGCCCATAAGTTTAAAAGAAGAAAAACACCTCTGAGAGCATTTATAGTGCCTCCTCACTAGGAAATTGCTTTAGCAAATGGGTTAAAACAAAACCTACTTTTCTTCTGTAACTCTGCATCAGGTACAAATCAGTTTATGATACAAGATATTTCAAGGAGGAAAGACCATCACAAAACAGTGCAAACAGCAATCTCTCCTAACTCTAAATTATACTTCTGCTAACATTTATCAGACACCCTTATCATTGTGCATTACAGAGAATATAAGAGAGAGGGCTCAGAGTCAGGTGATGCCATAGATTGTAACTGGAACAGAAATGCAGTCACACATAAATAGGAAGGTGTATTTCTGTAGGGTATTTAAGCCCGCACAGGTTTTTAGGACACAGGGACCCAAAGCCAGGCCACTGGAATATGTAACAGGGGAGAAGGAATTTCTCCCCGAAAGAAACATCTTTCAGTGTATTTTTCAGCTACTTTTTTCCTTCAAGCTGACATAGCTTTTCATTCTCCTCCACTCTTTATCTCAGCTCCACTACAACAGAGCGTCAGTTAATCAGGATGACTTTTGTTTGAATTTAGCAATTCCCTAAATGGGGTATGGTTATTAGCTGAGATTAGATCTACACAAATACCAAGGTATTTGAACTGTTCTGTCATTTACAACTTCAATCCCTGGTGTCGTGCTGGGATATTCCAATTTCAGTTTGAAAGCCCAAACCATACTGAATCCCACTCCTACAATTTACACATACACCCTTCCAATCTCACCAAGGACACCATTATTTAAGGATTTAATCCAGAAATCTGCTAATTTAGTGTTAAGCAATTCATACTAACATTTCATGTGTTCACTTACAGTTTTCTTTGTATTCATTTTTTCATTATCCCATTATTACATACTACACCTCAACAGTCTTTATTGCATCACCAATGACACCCATATGCTAAACATCTACTTCTCTCTGAAAGATCATCAAACCTAATCCTTATTTATTCAATTCCCTCTCCTTTAACAGAGGTCTCTGCTCTGACCCTGTTGAAAAACCTGCTTTGTAGCCTTTGATAAGTCTCAGATAAAGTGAGGGGCTAACAAAGTGCTGCAGCATCAATCCCCAGCTGAGCTCCTGACTCTCCTGTTGCTGAATTCTCTGGGATGGAGCCTCAGCAGCAGGTCAGGCCAGCAGGACATATAAACAAATACCTTTTCCCCACTCCTTTAGGCATCACCTGGTCCCCCAAGATGCACAGCTCCTGGTTATCCTACAGACACCTTGGGAGTAGAGCCACGTAGGTGTTTATTTTCCCCCTAACTCAGGGATTGTGCTTCTCCTTCCATCCTAATTATGTTCATATAAACTACAATTAGCTTTTCTTGTTTACCAATTAGCCTGGAGGATTTGCTGAATACATTTTGATGCTCAGCCACAAGGTACTTGCAGAAAGTGCAAATTATGAGCTAAGAATTCATTTGTAATACAGTGGAATCTAAATAAAGAATGAATACTTAGTAATTTATTCATGTGGCAACATCAACTACACAAAGTAATTCTTGTAAAAATCAATGCGGTCTTATTTCTTGGCAGTGACATGTGAATGAAAAAAAACAAACCCAAACATACAGAATACATTTGTAAATATTTTTTTCCTCTTTTTCATTCAGGCAATTCATATTATCTTTTCTGAATTCTTTTGTGTGATATTTCTTGTTCCAAATTTCATTAGTGCTATAAATGCTTAGTGTAGTATTTTTTTTTCAACTGGTTCCATTGTTATTATCTAAATGTAAAGAACATGAATATAATAAAAACTCTTCCTACAGGCTTCCTTGAGGCAGTGAGATTCTGAGGACAGCAAGAAAATCCTTACTGCATCCCATTTGAGGAGTAATCTCATGATTTTGTAGTATACAGCAATCAAGGGCTGGTTTTGATTGAATTTGATTAAATATTGAAGCTGAGGCATTTAATCAATCCTGATAACCATTTATGGGAGGCACGCTAAAGCTCAGGCATTTAATCAATCCTGATGGCCATTTATGGCAAGAACTATAGACCACGAAGCAATAAAGATTATGGCTATTATATAAAAACTATACCACAGAAAAGAGAAAAGGAAAAAATATCTCCCTCACTCCCAGAAGATGGGCACTGTTAATGTCCTTTGGATTCCCCAGAGATGATCAGTATATACAGGACTTTACTGAGAATGAAGGTGTGTCCTTGACATCCAGGCACTCTGGATGTAGACGATGTGATGGTGGGAATAATCTCCACAGTACCCAATTTAGCCATTTCAGAAGTTCAGCCCTAGAGAGAGACAGAGAGATTGGAGCTACCAATGGAGGGCAGGGAGAGGATGGAGAGTTATCTCCTTCCAAAGCACTAACAAGATCCTCAGAGATCCCGTGGCCAGCAGAGCCATCCACCCAGGTATTCCTTCATCACTGACAGCCACTGCATTCCCAAGGGCCTGACTCTTCCCTGTCTGGCGGAGATTTATAACTGACAGTGTGTGACTGGAAAAAATGATTAAAATTCTCTGTGTCTGCTGGAGAGCTTTTCACACCTGCTTCACTCATACCCCACAAAAAAAAATCCCAAAACCCAGAGAAAATTATTCCTCTTTCCCAGCCAAATCAGTCCTTGAGAGAAAAGCATTCACGAGATTTTGGAATTTTAATCCTATTGAGAGTATATGCAAGTTTTTATCACGTGTTTTCTTTCAAGTAAAAGCTTTCCAGATGCTTCTGCAGAGCAAAAGATACAGTCAAGACATTTTATAAAATTTATGGTGCATAAAGCAAAATCAAAAACCTGTTCAAATTAAATAAACTTTTATTCAAGCCTCAATGTGGTGGGCAGCTCTGACCTCCACAATATTGAGCCCTTTTATTTGTTATAATCTGCATTGTGAAAAAGCCCATGCCATTTAATGGAGGCACCATTGATACTTATTCAACTCCTTCCATAAAACTTTGGTCAAGCATCTTCAGGCGCAGAATTATTATAGTTAAGCTACCAAGAACACTTTTGGGCCACATGGAGGAAGCAGAGAGCCAACTGTTTGCCCCAAGAAACAGCCTGGGTCATATCCTAATTAAATGAGGTTTAGGAGATTGTCCTCAGATAATTGTTCAGCACAAGGACTCCTGACCTTGCTAGAGGAGTAGTCCCATTCGTTGTTAGGTTACATATCTGTTTACTTGCCTTGACTGTTAAATTTGCATCCTAAGGATATTCCCTGCCTCCATGTGAGTGTACCTGCATTAATGAGCAAGGTACCTAATCAATGCCTAGCACATCTTGCCTCTCCCAGACAGCCTTTCTGCTGCTTTCATGGGAAAGCATTCCCACAAAATGCAAAGCAGTGACAGTAACTGCTTCACAGCCTTCTAACACCATGACTGTCATGATTACAGTGTTCAACCACTATTATCTTACCTGTTAAACACACACAATGATTCATTTTTCCACTATGAATGTTCTTCACATGTATAATTTCAGCCCTGTATGTGCAACAGGGATGTAATAAAATTAAGCCATGCATGAGTGAGTTTTACAAGGCACGGTTCCAAGAGCTGTTAATTTAAAGCCATTCACAGTATATTTAAATTTTACAGGCAGTGTTATCAGTGGTGTCACTTTAACACATTTATATTGCTTTTCTATTACTTTTGAATTTTGCATTCTCCTGTACAAGGCAGGGAGGATTCCATTAATAAATGAGGAGACACTGTCAAGTGCTTCACCTTCTCAGAGAGTGGTAGTTGTGTATTCAGCTCCTCCTTCCCCCAGGTCTCCCTTCGGGTCTTTCAGTGACCCCAATATATGACATTAATATTTGGATCCTCAAATTTAATGTCAGAAAATTTGCATGCACTTCCCTCTCTCTGAGAAGCAGAAATCACAGAATCATTATTTAAGAAATACTTGGAACTGGAAGAGAAGTAGTTATATATAGTTGTTGGTTTGTTGTTTTTTTTTTACTGATGGGTAAATACAAACTATAACTACTAAAAAAAATAAATATATAACCATAAGTATTAAAAGCAGGAATACACTCAGCAAGTTTAACTGTATCCACCACTCACTGAGACCTATAGAAGTCCTTCAGAACTAATTTAGCTTTTACTCACAATGCTGCTGACACTGCAGGAGGCTTGGCCAGGTCAATAGGACTTGTCAGTGCATAATCACATGAGCCTGCAAAACTACCAGAGGTTCCCCAGGTCTCCTGGACCTCAAAGCATCTCTCCTCAGCCTACACCATGACGAAGGCAATCCGGATTTTCTGTCTTTGTATGGATCTGATGACAGATATTTCATCAACCAGCAATCAAAACTAAAATCGTTAAATTATTAAAGGAAAAAGTTGCCAACCTGAAGGTTGATTTAAAAGTTCTGGTTTTCAGACATGACATCAAACAGGCTGTTGGGTGTTCTAGCATGGAGTATGGTGCTCTGAACAGTCTAATTTTCCTTCTCAAAGGGAATAAAAATGTCAAGGGCCTCATATCTGAGGGGGAAAAATCCATCTCCCCTGAGATGAAAATTCATACAGAACACACAAAACTGGCAACAGACACAAATAAGGAAACCAGCTGAATTTCTTGGCAGCACCACAGTGATTCAAAGCTTCTTTAATGACAGAATGGTAGATGAAGATGTCATTATGGAAGAGAGTGCAAGAAACTACAAAGTTGAAAGTGAACGACTAGGACTGCAGGGAAGAAACGAGAACCCAAAGCAGTTGGGCTGTTTCAGGGAACACTCCAACACACCTTCAGTGAGGCAACAAAGGGGCCTTGGAAAGCACTCACTGAAACCAGCCTGAGTGGGAAAAGTATCAATTATAGTACAAGCTCATCATTTTAATGAGAAAATAATAGGGTACAACAATAGAATTATTAAAAAGGGAATGTCTGTTTCAAAACATTTGACTGCATAGACAACAGAGAGGGAATGCTGATGTGTGCCTGCTCTGGGTGTGTGGAAACCGTGGGAAATCACAACACCCACAAGACTTCTGATTGTATCAGGAGTTACATCAACAATTTTGCAATTAAGGCCTGATAGAAGAAGAGAAAAAGTGAGAAAATAAATATTTAAGAAAACTTTTTCTGTACATTAGTTCTTTATTAAATAAATTGTATCTAATTTCCTGGCGAGAATCAAGCAACGTGGCTGGAAGAAATGAAAGCATAAAATAAAGGTGAAAGAGATAATTTCCAGCCTCAGTTCAAAGTCATTTGATGCAGCCTTAATCATTACATTGCAAGGGGAATCCAATTTTCACTTAATTAAAATATTGGACTAATACTAGATTTGATTGTATAGATAGAAATACTCCACAGCTTCAATGTGTGTTGCTGAACTGTGCACTGACTACCCTGGCTGGTACCACCTATTATTTTACCTTCCCTTTTCCTTTGTGGGAGAAAAGAGCCCAGACCATCACTCCAAAGACTCCAACCCTGACAATCTGAGCAGAGGTCAGAGCTAAAGTGCTTAAGTGCCTCCAGGTTCCCCTTTATTCTGCACTAAATTCAATTCTGGAAAAAGATTTCAGTTTCTCCATATTAGAATTCAGGGTATTGCTGAAAGTTCTACAGTGCAGGATGTGCTGTGCTGGAGAGGTGACATCCACTTAAAGAGCTTATTTTAAATTTTACCATCTTTTACGTACCTCTGTTCACGTTTGCAAGAGACTGTAAAGACCAAATGAGCTTAAAAAAATAGTTAAGGAAAAAAAAAAAGGCAGTAAAAATTTGTCAGTTTTTTTAGTAACTGAGAACGATTAATGATTTTCTGTTATGGATTTGAGTATTTTTATGGTTTAAATTTCCTTTTAGAAACTATGTCAGCTGACAAATTCCAGAAAATTTGTCATGGTACATGATCTCGTACCATCCTCTTACAGAAGTGGTGTCTTTAAAAGTGGCAGAAATAAAGTCACTGCATCTAGAAAAGTTCCTGAATCTTTGACAATTATTCACATAATATTGTGGGATTGCAGGAGAAAATGGAAAGAACTTTATTAGCACTATTCTATTAATTCACCATCTGTACATCATCCAGAATCTCTGGCAAGCTCTCACGACTTATTTGAAGGGAATTATAATGATATAATCATTTCAGCAAAATAAATATAATGAAACTAAGGAAAAAAATAATTATTCTAATTAAAAAAAAAAAAAAAAAAAAAAAAAGAAAAAACCTGCTTTAATTCCATAGGAAAGTCAAAAAAACCCGGAGACACACGGAAATAACTCTTGGGGAAGTGACAGGTGTTTCAAAACTAAGCAACAAAACACGTCAGTAGGAGCCTACATAACTCCAGGGCAAGAATCTGCAAATGAAAGCAGATCAGCAGTAATTTATGCACATGACAATTAAACCAAAGCAGAACAGGAGCCTGAAATGTGAAAGCCCTGCACAAACACACCATAAGCTCTACCTTCTTGAAGCACAAAGGCAAAGCGATCAAAGGATTTCTGCTCAATTAAACCGGCTACAACTGCTCCGTTTAGGAGAACCGCAACGTAGGTGACAAAGACATCAGGCGAGAGGAAGTGAGAGCAGCTACACACAGCCCCAGAACTGCAGAACGCCCCGGATTACCGGGGTCTGTTGCTGTCGAACAACTTTACTGTTTGTCTTAGAACCTGCTCTGCAAATCTCCACTGATTTGGAACATCCCTCACGGCGTGGTCCCCATTGCTGTTCATTAGCTGGACGTCTCTTCCACCGGGACTGTGAAAGCAGCAGTCACTGCAAAGGCAGGAAAGAACAGGTACAGAGTTGTGGGGCTCCCTGCCAGCTCCCACCTTTCCTGAGAGCCCTGTCCTGGCTGGATGCTCTGTCTGCAGAGCATCCTCCTCCTCACCCTGGCCCAGCCAGGTCAGGTCACACAGCCCCTCTTTGCTGGCCCTGCCTGAGCCCAGCAGGACATCCAAACAACCAGGGTGAGCCTCGGCAGGACATCAAACCGGTGGTGGTGGTACAGATGTCCCGCTGGGGCAGTGACGGTGGGATGCTGAACCCGCTGCACCCACAGCCAGCAGCGGGAAGATGCCAAACCCCCCGTGGCATCAGTGCCTGCCAGCCAGTCCCACCCGTGTGCCCAGGGCGAGGTCCCAGCGCTCAAAGGCTCTGCCGCCACCCTTTGTGTATATAACAGAATAGATGTACATGACAGAACCCAATGTTTGTTTCTCTCTGTGCTTTGTGGGCTTTTTGTTTGTTTGCTTTCCGATTTTTGGTTTTGTTTCTGGGGGTGTGTTTATGTTTTGCCAGTCAAAGTTCTGTACTGGTTGTGAGACATGAACATTCATAGGTGTGCCTTGTCAGTCCCTATTTAACATTAGCAAGAGCCATTTTCATGGAACTATTTACCCTACAGACACTTTGCCAATATATTACTCATTTCCTATGTCTATTTATCTGTTGGAAATGTGCACTCTTTCTACTGAACAGCAAGTTAAAAAAAGTTTCTTTAATGAAAAAAGAATGCATCAAGAATTACTAATCATGTTTCGACATGAGATGCAAGCCTTTTGTTTTACTTCCCTCCAGCTGAATATCCCACAGATTGAAACTTCCTACATGCCAAATATCCCCGTGTCTCTTTGGAATCAGCGGCGGGAAACTCAGTGTAACATGTACAAAGGAGACGGATAACAAAGTCACAGATGGTGTCCCCCAACTGTGGGATTTGTTTGTTTGCTTTAGCAAATGGTGCTGGTCTTTCTAGAAACAGATTTCGTTCCCACTTCTCCCGTATTACTTCTCTGATTTTGAAATGTTTTAAAACTCCAGAACATCAGAGCAATTATGACTTCAGCAATTATTTCATAGGTACTTTAAAAATTTTAATATCCAGTCAAGTATTTTCATAATGTGCTAAGTTTGCCTATAATTTAGAAGTCATAGAACTAAAATATCCAAATCAATATCCAGAAAGTATCACATCTTTGAACCAAATTAACTTATGTAGGAGCAGTTAATCCTCAGTGTCAAGCCCTGCTGCCTTTTTATTTTTCGCCCCTTAAGTAATTTAAAAGATGATTTCCCTGAGGACTTAAAAGCCCTGAGATGTGCTATATGGAGTAACATCAGCTCTGCCTGGGAAGAAGGACACACTTCACATGTCTTCAGAATAAATTGCCAGAGAATGTAATGTAGCCTTCCTGGGTACTCTCATCTTAGCACGACCTATTTATTATCAAGAAAATGTCAAATTCAGATGCTAATTCAGGAAGCAAAATCTTACAGATTGAACCATAAGAATGATACTCACAATACACAAGGAGCGAGCAGCAAAACACCTTGAAGGGAACTAAGATGATGGATGTGAGCTCGAGTGTAATTAAAACGGAGAGTGCACATCCAGGCAAGCTCTGAACATGGATATTAAGATGCAATACTACCACAGGCACTAAGTGAGCCCAGAGCAGTGGGAATGGATTCCCACAAAGCCACCAAATCCACATTATCCTGTTGAATCTGTGCAGTGCAGAGCTGTGGGAAGCAGCTGATGCTGCCACACTGCAGGTGATGCTCAGCTCTGGCAGGTCTCCCTGCTCCCACTTGAGCTGTCACTGCACCTGACCCTGCTCAAGAGTCTGTGGCCAGAACCCTGCTCATTCCTCATCCCTACAATTTACTGCTGAAAGCAACTTCATAAAATAATATTTTATCAAACAAGACGATTATGGCTGCTAAAGAAAATGGAAAGGTGTTTTCAAACATTAACTGAAAAAATATGTATTCCTATGCTTCACCCTCTCATTTCTCCAGACTGTGAATCTTCTCCATTTCTTCTAAAAGCTGTGGCTCCCCAAGCAGACTTGAGCCAAAATCAAGTGACTGGTCTTGAATTTAAATCCCGGCTGAGTTTGTGGACACTGGACGGAGCTACACCTGGATGCTCCATCTCCCCAGACACAGTTCACACCAGAGGATGGAAGAAGTCTGCTCCGGATGGGAGAGTCATACCCAGCAACCCAGCTTTTTCACCATCAGCAGAGACAAGGAAAACTGCACTAAAATCCACAGATCTCGTGGCTTTCAGGTCAAAATATCGCACCTCTGAGCTGCTTTTGCTCCAAAACTGAAAAAATGCAATGACTTAAATTCAATAAAAAAGGTGAAAAAAATGACACTAGCCATATATGTTTACACTCAAGATAAATCTCAAAAACTTGCAATGTTCTCAGTTTTATAGTGCTGGAGAAGGCAGTATTTTGACAGAGTACTTAGGTGTTTGGGTATTTATAACCCTGCTTTGAGGGAGAAAAAAAAAACATTTAAAAAAAAATCACCTTTCTGGACTTACAGAGGAAAGACAAGTATTTATAAAGAGGAATTATCTTATTTTAAATTCAATGTGCTAAATAATTTAGCACAGTATGTTGTTTAGCACAACCTTCAGTTCCCAAAGAAAAAGACCAATGTCTAATCAAAGTTGCCCACCTGGAAAATTGTGGTACTTGTTCAATGTTATCAGAATAGGCTCATTTACTATAGTGGCATTGTACAAAAATAGTCTTGTGTATAAAACATGATCCTGATTATAGGATTACTCCTGTTAGCAGCCATTCATTTTAAAGCATCGCTACCCTTCTTAAAGCAAGACAGAGTAGTGTGTTATTTTACAGCAATGGTAGTGAACACTGCACCCTAATCACGCAGCTCCTTGGGATAATTACAGCTCAAATGGCAGGGGAGGTGACTGAGCTCCATCTCTTAATACCTGGAACACAAAGGCATTACACAGGAGGCAAATCTCAACAAGACACTCAGTTTCCAGCTGTTAACTGGCCTCCCAGTACCTTGTCCCTGCAGGTCACCATTGCACCCGTGCAGGGACACGAGCTCCTTCCCTGGAACCCCCTGCTCTGCCTTTTCCTGGAGGGAAGGGCTGGCTGCAGCTCAGGATCTGCCTACCCAGCAGCAAGCTGATTGCAAAGCCCAGTGGAGCAGCTCACTGCCCGGGCAGAGGGTAGTAAGGCAGGCTGTGATAAAGGGAAACAGAGGGGTTTAATAACTGTGAGATCCCTGCAGAGTCATTAGCCAGCAATAACCACCAAACAAGACAGTGTCCTTTGCCCATGCAGCCCTGCCTGAGCAAACAAGGCAGCGATCACCCAGGGTCTGACACTGGACAAATTAAATGACCCATTTGTGCCTGCAGAGGAATGAAACCCCACCCTTCCTCACACTAACACGCAATCACCTCCATCACTTCCACTGCTTCCCCAAGGAAGGGGAGACAGGAGTCCTTAGGGTATCAGTGCACTCACAGATGCCCATCTCTCTCTTTAATGACTAGGAAATAACTGAAGCAACAAGAACTAATTTAGGCAGCGAGCACTGCTAGGCGGTCAGACAAGGCTCTTGGATCCTGATATCCTACCTACTTAGCCAAACACAGTGAAGTGAGAATTCACATCATCTGTTTGTTGGGCAGGAGTGATATAGGACAGATGAAACAGTTTTATTTTAGAATGAACTTATTTTACCAATAGTATGAAAAGCAAACAGAAAATAAGAATTAGTAATAGCACAGTTTGCTCCCCCATATGCTTTTCTATCTCACTATTTCACATGGCACTATAAATGATATCAGATTGCTTGCTTACAAGTAATGAGCCATTGAGTGGGATCTTAGCAGATACCTAACAAGATGCACTTCTCTAATTGACTTCATTGTTGGAGTGATTAACGAGATCCAACCTCCCTTCTTGATATGAAATATGCCCAAGTCATTCCAAGAGTTGTATAAGGATTTTCTCCATGAATGCTTGTGTGCAGTGAGAGCAAATTTGGAAGATGAAATTCATAGTCTGTTTTAGAAGAGGGAATGTGTGCATAAATGTCCTTGTGCATCTCAAGGTGAAGTGAGTTTTCAGCTTTTTTTATGACATATTTTTGTCATTGTTACCATCAGCGATGGCTGGAGCTGACACTCTTATTAATAAGTTTTCAAAATAATTCTCAAGACACCTCGTGAGGAGAGAATAAGTCAAGCAGACTGGTATCCAGAGAGTCTCACTGGACAAATCTCTCAGACTTGCAAAATTTGGATGCCACAACAAATGTCTGTCCATATTTTCCACATTTTTCCTCTAACACTGGCTGAGTCTGGAGCTGATCCCTCACGTGGGAAGACCAAAAGAGCTCATGTCCCTGCAAACAAGGAAGGAGCAGCCTAACCCAGACTGGGGAGCCACAGAATCATGTTCAGGGCTGAGGGAACAGCCATGGAAACAGAGCACAGCCAGGATTTCAGCACAGACTGAGGACCACGGGTGCAAACTCCCATGGTAAGTCAAGTCACAGCACAAACATCCATTCCTTGCTTTTCCAAAAGCATTTTTACAGCTCCCAAAGGTGGGCAAGTCTAAAACTGGGATTCTGGCACAAGAGTAGCTGCTGAATAACTGGCTCTACACTTGCGAGTGATGCTGGCATGGTGAGAATGGATACAAATGTAGATCCTATTTCAGGGAATGTATAATTTATGACAAGAGCTTGATACCAGATGAACAGGTCAGGGGGTGGGCAAATATGAACGAGCTTCTCTGAATTCCTGGTTTGGTAATTAATACAGTTTCAATTGCCCATCACAATGGGGTGGGGATGCATAGGGAGCACAATCTTTCTCCAGTCTTTCCATTCTGGAGTTTACAAAAGTGTCCTGCTCTTCCAGCTCTGAGTTTTAAGCTGGATTTCTCTTTCCTTCCACATCCAATTTGGAACACAATTTTTCAATGTCATTCTGAGATGTGGCAGCAATCAAGTGGAAATAGCAGCCAGTAGCCACAGTAAATCATGACCAGGGAGTAATTAACTTGTCCGTAATTAAACATGGTATCTGGCAAGAAACTGTGGCATCTTCTAAGTAAAGAGTGGAAAGATTCACATCTAGCATAATTATTGATGATCACTTCAAGTGGAATTTATTATTAAGGCACATACAACGAGAAAGCAGATCATCCCATGTTCTGAACATCCTCACTCTAAATAAATAATTTCCTCACCCAGACCATTACTGTAGACTGGCTCTTTAGGACATCCTCTGAGTTCCCCAGCCACTGAATGACTGCCTTACCAAATATCCATTTCACCCAAACCTGCAGATTTCTGTAAATCACTGTTAAAATGGGTATTTCTTGTGATCTCTATGGTAACTTCTAGATTAAGGATGCTATTACAGTCTACAGGAAACAGAACCAACATCACATTTTAGAGATCTTTAGGGTCAGAAGGTAGCACAGCACTTGGCCTTACCCCGGCCTCACTCATATTGTGGATACTTTCAGAGATGAAGAACATAGAGGTAACTTATATTAGTGTATCAGAATCTGAAAATCAGAGTCCCATTGATAGCCCACCTTGGGCTGATTTCAATCACACGTTAACACCAACCAAGCCAATATCAAATGTTACCTGCACATGACAAATCCAAGCATCACTCAGAGCAATAGAAAGTCACCCCGAGTGTTCCTGGACTTGCTCCCTCCCCGTTTCTACCGAGGCAGAACAAGAACCTGATTTAAGTGGCACTCGATGCATACTCTGCTTATTTAGTACTGCTACAAGTAACTGTGCTTTTATTTACACGGGTCCCCAGGAATGTCAAATCTTTGCCAACCAAGCACAGGCAAAATCAGGACAGAGGTGGTTTAATATCTGTGGGTGCTGACAGGAGCTGTCAGCGTCAATACAATGCACAATAACTGTCAAAATGCAAATAGTGGGAAAAGTCCTTAAGAACAGCTTATTACCATTGCTGACCTCCTTGAGAACACCGCTGTGCCAAGAGCTTTAACACACTGAAATGCAGAGAGATAATTGGCGCTGTATAAGCGGAGCTTAGGGCTGCAACAAGGCAAAAATGTTCTTTAGATGCCAATTAATCCTATAAAATTACAAGGAGGAGTGAACTGTGCCATTAAATGCCACACAGTTGGTTTTTTGGGGGCTTTTTTTTGAGCCCCATACTGATTTAAAAAAATAAAAATAAAAGGAGTTGAATATACATTGGATTATTAGAAACAATTTCTCCTTTTCATAATGAAAAAATAAATATCTTACTGCCCTGCTGTTCCAGGCCAGTGGGGCTTTGTGACGACTCCTCTTGGGCTCACATTGCAAACACCCAATAAAACTGCAGAGTTATAACACAAGCTGAAAGCAACCTCCCAGGAAACTCTGATAGGGTGTATTGTTGCCTCTAATTCTGGATTTGAATATAAATGCACTCAGATTTCTGCATTTAGACACCTTGAAAACAGAGGCAATACCTGGAAAATACATTCCACTGTGCTCCTCTGGAAGTATTTTGACTTTTGCTCCTCAGGCACAGACACGGTACCTCTCCTCCTGCTCCCAGGGAAGTTAATAATGTATTGAAGGACTGATACAAGAAATGAATCATTCTTGGGTATTTCTGTGGTTTCATAGCTGTTTGTTCTGCAAAGGCTTTTATTCTAATATTTATAAGGTGCCACAGTAAAAAATGTTTTACAGGGAAGCATTTAAAAGGTATCTGTCTTTCACGAGTAAACTGTCATTTCAGAAATTACTTCAAAACACAAATAATGTGGTCATTTTAGGCTCCCAGTAATTTCTTAAGCTGATTTCATATTGTTTAAAAAGAGGCAAAACCAAAAGCCTTTTCAAGGGGTGGATGGGGCCCTGAGCAACTTAGTTTAGTGACAGGTATCCCTGCCCATGGGAGGGTGGTTGGAACAACGTGATCTTGAAGGTCCCTTCCAACCCCAAACCATTCTGTGATTCAGGACTTCTAGCTCTCCTCACCTTCTTTTCTTTTCTTTTTTTTTTTAACCCATGCTATGAAATTTGGCAAAATAAATCTGGAAACGCCACTTAATGTGTTCATTTGGGCAAGAGCTGTGGCAAGGAATAAAACAGGAACATCAATACTATGTCTTACTAGACTGGAACAGGCAAAATTCCTGATCCCGTCAGCTGAGCCACTAAACCTTTTTGCCAACCAAATTGTCGTTTTCCATGAAGAAAACACACCTTCCCATCTGAACTACAGCTTGTTCAAGAGTAACTATTTATACAAGGGGGTGCACTTTGGGAGGGAAGCACACCAGCACTGCGAGTGAAAAGAGGGAATTTTCTGCGTGTTGAGCAAAGAGCTTAATGCCTTGATTTAGAAATATGCATCTAGTTAAATCCAGGCTTATGGGTCTTCCTCCTACTGATGGCTTTAAGTATGTGCTTAAGTGCTTTTCTGAAGCAGAGCTTAACAGATGGAAAACCTTTTGAAACAAGAAGACTAAAAATCAAAAAGCCTTGAAAGATGGCTATTTAAATCTTCACATAATCCTATTTGCTCAAATATTTACAAGACTCCTTTTCTGTCAACGGCAAAAAATATCATTATTTTAATAACTGTAGAGAACGGGTTACACAGACAGCTAAGAGGACCAGGGAAAATTAATATTGTAATTTCCATGTGCTTGCAAATCCTTTTCCCCCTCACCACCTGACCCTGGATGCTGCTACTGGGTAGTCTCACACTGGGACCTGTTATGTGTCTCCTCCGGTCCCAGTACAAATGAATATCTGTTCATACCACAACAGCTAGTTCTGGCTGATCTATCAGAGGAGGAGACAGAGAACAGAGAGGAAAAGAAGCTGTTATTTAAAAATCAAAAACATGTTGCCAAAGGGTACAAAAAGACCAAACACTTCACAAAGCTTCTATGGCAACTTAACTTATCTGAGTCAATGATACAGCAATTTAGAATAAAGCTGGAAAGAATGTGATGTGTGGAATTAATGAAGTGTATGACAGGGAGGGAATGTGAGGTAAACCCCTCAATTGCCAAAGCATTTACAAAGCTAGAAACACACCAAGTAAATATGTCATTAATCCAGACATCATTAAGAGCAGGAGGAAAAAAAGCTGTTTGGGCAGATCTATAGCAATTATTTTCCTTTCAGAAATAAATAAAGCTCCTTTATTTGAGTAAGCAAAACCCACATGCACAATGGGAGCATCACCTGAGTGAGACCTAGGAGGCTGAGGAAGGAAGATGCATCAGATGTGTTGTTACTGACATCACTCATCACTCTGCTCAAGAAAAGAACACGAGCAGGGAGGAGTAGGAAGGGTTCTGGCAGAGCTCAGCAGCAGATTGCCACATAAATGCTCACTGCAGACAAAGAGCATTTCAGCAGGAATAAAGCTGGAGATGTATTTTAGTGATCATGTCCCAGCTCTCCATCCCCTCTAACTCCCAAACATCTGCTGATATCTGTTATGGTATTTACATTTATCAGAGGCTTGGCCTTGGTATGGGTCCTGCCAGAATGCAACACTGGAAATGACTGTAGTGCAGCTAAAAATCTCCTCTTGTCTCCAAGCTGGTGACTACACACTGATATCAAATTCCACTGATACGCTTGGAGTCCAGAACAGGCTAAACTCTTGCTGGAGGAACATCAGAAATCCCTGACTTTTCAGGATGGAAGATAAATAACAGGAGGACAAAGCAGCTCCAGTGGGAACGACAGAAAACAATCCTGACAAAGGGCTGGAGCTGTGTTACTGAGGGCTCCATGACTGTGACTCCTGTCCAAGCCTCACTGTAAGGCCATAGCTCAGGGCCAGATAAATTCTGTCTACCAACAGCACTCCCAAAAACAGACACACTGTTTCCTTAACTTAAAGAGTTTTCTGATTTCTATGTATTAGGAGAAGATGACACTGCCAATTCTACAAAGACTTTCTGTGCTAAAGGTATCACATCCACTCATTTTAAATTTATCTGTATTTTCATAGGACTTGCATCTGACTCAGGGAAAATACATCCCAAGAAGGATGCAAGATTTCATCTGTATGTTTCATTTGATGTTTTCAAGTTTTGGAGACTTGTACAATGGTTAAATGATTAATATACTTATCCAGCAAAGTCTTGCATTCATTATCAGTTTCTTATCAGCTGGAAAGACAGAAAATAATGCTAAATTTTAGAAGTGAGCACCTCTAGTGCAGTGTGGAACTGCTGGGGAATGTAAGCACGCTCACCCTTTACAAAATGAAGCCCTTGATGTTTAAATACTGACATTCTCTTTGTGATGTCAAATGGGTATCTTTGCCTTTTGTGAAGACTAGGATTCACAAACAGAATGCAAAAATGGTATTTATCACAATGAGTGGGAGAGGAGAAAAAGGGGACAGCAAGAAAAAAATGCAACCCAAGAAAAGGAAATGAAAGAATATACACATGTGCTGCATTAATAAAAGACTTGGGGAAAAAAAAAGATACCCATCCTAGAAAAGACTAGGCAATGGGCACAGTAAAGCTAGTGAATAGGATTAGATAAAGAGCTTAGAAAGATAATAAAAATAGTTTATTCAAGAAAGAAAAAAGAATGAGAAAGGGGACAAAGGGGAAAGAATTCACATTTTTAGCACAATGGACAATGGGAAAACTATTTTGAGCTCAGCCATACATAATTACATCTTGTTACCTTCTATACACCAGACAAACATTTCAGGTCGTTGTGTGTGAATTTACAGAAACACAAATGTTTCAGAAGTTTGGAGATTTAAATATTTGAAAATATGACTAACTGTAAACCATACCAACTTCGTGTGGCTGTATGCATTCAAAAGACAAGAACAGACAAAATCCTATCCAGCTCCAGCTGAAACCAAAGCCACTCTCCTAAAGTGTGTTATGTAAGAGCAGGGAAGGAGGGATCCCTCAGAATAAATTCACAGACAGATGCGCATAAATAGGTGTAAAAATATATCTGAGGGCATTTCTTGTGTCAAAAACCATTCTGTATGCTATTGGGCTCTTCCATAACCAGAAGAGTCCCACTATTCCTACAGCATGAAAACAAAGAAACTGCACACTAGAAAAGCTACACTAGAGTCCCTGAACTCAGAAGTGCAATGTACATGTAGAGGAAATGATGACCCAAGATACAGTGAGGTGATAGAATGTATCCTTCTACCTTATGTCCTTATAGCAACTCACCACAATATAACCTTCCTGTTGAGCACATGTTTTGTGTTGGAGAGAAGGAAGTGAGAAAACCAGAGCTCTTTGTCCACTTGCTTAGAACTTTTGAGTTCTTCTACCACGATACTCCCTTGGTGTGCCACACCCTGTGCTCCAAAAGAGGTGGACAAGTTGCTCTGTGGCAGGTGAGCAGAGCAAAGCAAGTGACACAAAACGTCCCCACCCCAGAAGGTCTGTAATGGGAGGGTGCAAGCTGATCCCATAGAGAGCTGATCCCATAGAGAGCTGTTCCCACAGAGGGAGCACACAGCGTGGGGTCTCTGCAGCCAGCACGCTCTGTGCAGTGAGGGAGTTCTCAGAATTACCCTGCAAGATGAAGAGGAAGGAGGTTTGACATAACAGACCTAATTCAGCAACTTCTCTGCATGCAACCCTGCCTCAAACAGAGAGCCCACAGGCCGGAGCTCATTGATGGGAAACCTCTCACAGAGAAGGATTTCAAAATTGAATTATGCATTCTAACTAAAAGAAAAACACTTCATGGAGAATCAGTCTCCAAACAGCAGCTGAAGATTCACGTGTATTTCAAAACAGCTATCCAAGAACATGCAGTATTATCAAGCCCTTAGAGTCACGTTTGAGTAGAAGAAACTTCTTGCTGTGACATTTGGTATAACTTCATGCTCTGATATGAAACAGCCAGTCGTGCTTTCAATGCACTGCTGACACTGAGAAGTGTAACAGGGTCCGAAGAAATCATCACCCTGCACCTTTCTTGTGCATAAGAAAGCAAAGAAGGAAAAGGACAGCACAGGGGTTGCAAAGAGAAGCTGGCTGAGGGGTATCAGTGATTGCAAAGTGCTCTGCCATGGTACAGAAATGGCACAGAAACAATCTGTCCTAGGCAAGGCGAGTGAAATTCCAGACAATGTGGGAAGAGACTGAGCAATGTTCCCATGTGCTCAGTGTCAGCTGACCTGCTTCCTCTGAAATCAATAGCCATGTTTCCATTTCCTCCCAAAAATGGACTGAGGAAAATGTTCATCACTCCCAGAAATGCTGCCCCGGAGCACCACTGGAAAAGAACCACACAACTTCAGCAGAACAAATTCTCTTCACCAGCCCCCACAAAACTACTCTACACCAGTAACTCGGATAACTTTTCCAGACAAGCAGGATTCAGACTGAAATATTGAGGCCCCAGGGAATACTTTGCACATATCATGAATTCATAGTATTATTAAAGATTGTTATTCATAAGCAGCAAAAGGGAATAGCAAAAGAGAACAGTGTGTCTGAGAGACTCCAGAGTTCTTTGGAAGAGGAGACCTGTTGTGCTTTACTAGCTCAGACAAAAACTCAGAGAAGTCCACAGGACTTTTGTTCCCAGAAGGCCAAGAGAAAGGAATATCTCTTAGGGACACTCCTGGGATGCTGCTGCCAACTCATTTTCATTAAGGGGGGGACAAGGCACTAGAAGTCAGAAGTTTGGGATTGTGAGATCTTAATGCAGCACTTCCACATTCCATTAGAAATGCAACAACTATACCAGGTGAGAATACAACCAAGGGTAGCCTTAAACTGGCAGGAGAGGAATCCACAAAAGAAACTACACTGAGAAATTTTTTCCCCCTACATTATCTTTCTTCAACCCAGCATGTCATACGAGCTGGTCATAGTGGGAAATCATTCCTCAAAATCATTTAGAGGAAATTGTTTAGGTTTTTTTTTTTTTTTATTTTTAATAAAGCCAAGATTTTGATAGTGCACTATTATCCTTTGGAACAGCAATTGCAAAGTTGCTGACCACTTGGTCAAATAGGAAAAAAATAATCTTGGTATTGACCCTGAGATCAGCTCAGCTGGGTAGAGCATGGTGCTAATAATGACAAGGTTGGACTCAAAGATCCTTGTGGGTCCCTTCCAACTCTGAATATTCTGGGATAGTGCTGCATTCATTAAAAAAAAAAAAAAAAAAAAAAGGAAAAAAAAAAGGAAAAAAAAAGTCTTTTGGAGAAAGTATTTGACTTGCGAATATCATTAAAAAAAAGACCTTTGTACATTCTTTTCTGGACGGAATGAGGGAACTTAACAATGTTCTGACTAAAGAATGCCTGAAATAACTTCTCAGTAAAAGGAATGTGTGTGAGGCCTCTGTGAGATGATCTGAAAGAAACTGATAGTGGAGACAGACCGAGCATTGCTGAACTGGGCACAGCTGAGAAAGACAACTTTGTACAAGCTCTTTCTTGCAGAAATTTTAAAGCTTGCTGTCCAACATGACCACATAAAACTCTTTCCAAACACCCATGAAGCATTTGTACAGCACCCACACCACAAGGTCCTGGTATTAATTAACAAGGTGCACTAGTGGAATAGACCCCACTCAGTTTTACACCACCTTACAAGTATCAATGGCAGGATAAATTGCAAGCAGTGGAGAAGCAGCCCCAGTGTACAAATGAGCAGTTTTCAGCTCTCTTTCCCCTTTGTGTTAATTTATAAAGCACACAACAGTAATTTGGGTTTTGCTGCTATTAATCCCGCTTATTATCAACGGGATTTTAGGAGTGTTTATTCAGAATTTATGATGAAAATTTATAGGACAGTAGTGTCAGGGGAAAAAGAAAATTTAGGACTAATTGTAGGCAATTGGTAAATTGCAGCATCAGCAAAAGTTGGTAAGTGATTCCCAATACACATATCTCAGCATTTTTTCCTTTAAAGGTAAAAGAGGAGAAACACTTGTCATGCTTACAGAAAAAAAGTGGATTAAACCAGAAGAGCCTTCTCTAAGTCTGCTGAAGATTTCAGAGCCTTAAAAAATATAGCAGTGACCTGCTAGATTTTCCCAGGTAGGACTGAGAGGAAGTGAGGAAGGTCCCAGTGGAGATGACTGAAAGGTAAATCCTTGCAGAGAGCAAATACTTCATTTGTGTTTAATTGGGTACCAAGTTCAGATTTCATGGAAACTGTGCAGGCTCACCCATTTGATTATCTATCTTGCCCAAGCCACAGAGGTCATTTCATTGGTAACCTGAACTTTGATCACGGGTCCACCACGAATGAAGAAGTTCCATTTCTCACTCTCTAGTAAGCAGACCAAACAATCCAACAAGGAGAGCACGATAAACGGACCGGTTATTTCCTTCAATAAATGCTACACATTCTGTTCAGCTGATACTGAAGTCAGTGGAGGTATCTGCAAACAGCTGGTGCTCTGATGCCATTAGCCTGGCAGGAATATACACATAACTTTAACAAATTATAACCCATGAGTCTTGAAAAATTATCAAGGTATAATTTGCCTTGATATCAGCATTTCTAAAAGTTGTTCTGCAGTCCTCTCTTGTTCCATTCTGGCACCCAGCAAAGGGCTGACCAAACCCTCCTCAGCCCTCTCTCAAAGACTTCAGCAGCACTAGAAACACACTTGGCTTCACTGAGGGAAGGTTTGGGGGAATTTTTTTGTAATATTCCAAGTCTTTTATCTAATACTTCATAGAATTTCAAAATTCTTCCCATTTCATGGTATGTTTCCATTGCCTATTTAGGAAATGTGATTTCTCAACCACAACACACTGCAATATCTTGTGCTGTGGGACATACCCAAGTACACACCAACCAGCCCTCAAAACATCAAAAAAGATCCAAGCAAGGTCAGTAGGAAAGAGAAGAACCCACAGTTTTAGAGTAACAACTCAGCTGAGATCACTGCCATAATGAAATCAGTAAGAGTTTGGTCACTGGCTGCCATCAGGTCATTTACCACCTGTAACCATCCAGCCAGCACTGTAGTAAACCAGAATAAATAAAAAAAGAGAGGGAGACATTTGTACCCACAGGGATTTCCAAGTTATTTCAATACCACGTGAAGAAACATCCTTGGGCAGCTTTGTTCCCAGCAGGTTCCTTACCTCTACAAAAGGAAAGTCTTGCCCAGACTTAACATCAGCGAAGATCAGAAGAGTTGCTCACAAAGTAAAACACACCATTTTGGGGAGCAGTAAGAATCAGCCTTGGGGATAAAAAGATTGTGTAAAACAAGGTCCCATTTTCTCCACGTTTTTACAGTGCCCCACATCTTGGCCTGTACTCATTTCAGCAATTCCGTTACACATCCATTTCCTAAGGAGGACAAAACAGTCCCCTTAGAGTAGGAAAGAGTAAACTGAATACTATATTCCATTTGTTTCTCTATGGTCTTTCTCATACAATGACTCTGAAAGTGT
>JAWWEW010000042.1:5258483-5312874 GCA_035583185.1 Anabacerthia variegaticeps
AGTAGGAAAGAGTAAACTGAATACTATATTCCATTTGTTTCTCTATGGTCTTTCTCATACAATGACTCTGAAAGTGTCAGGGATATAATAATGACAGCATTTATCCAGTTTTTTTCAACTGCATTCAGCTTCAGAACCCTTAAAAATTATAAAAATGCTGCACAGAGAAGTTACCCATCTTCCTTCTTTGAAATTTGTTATACCACTTTTCCACAGAGCAAAGGCTTCCAGCTCCAGGGGTGGGAGCACCTCTCCTCCACTGGGATTCTCACAGTCCCATGTAAGAAAATACAGATTAAAAACTCTATCCATTGCGTGAGGTGAAGGGCTATAAACCAGTTCACTGTCTTTGGATCAACAACATGGTGGTGTCAATGGGCTAAAAGTGGGCAGGGATTGGTGTCATTGGGGGCACTTTCCATTGTGCCTTTGCTGCCATCTGGAATATTCCACTGATGTCAGGGGTCAAAGGAAAATCCTGGAGCTATCGTAACAACACTGTGATCCACTCAGAGGGTCACCTGAGCTCCAGAACGTCTCAGGAGGAAACACCCTAACACTGCTCATTTAGTGTCTTTTTTTTTTTACTTTTTTTTCCAGTTGAGCCAAGTAGAAATTTGGAGGAAGAACTGGCATCTATTAACAGGATT
The DNA here is from genome assembly GCA_035583185.1 of Anabacerthia variegaticeps. Taxonomy (NCBI): domain Eukaryota; kingdom Metazoa; phylum Chordata; class Aves; order Passeriformes; family Furnariidae; genus Anabacerthia; species Anabacerthia variegaticeps. The sequence goes on from JAWWEW010000042.1 coordinate 5,259,134, forward strand.
GATGTACAGGCCTTCCCTGTACCTGCGAATCGCTGTGGAGAATGGAGAAGCAATAAAGCCCATGAAGCTGCTGCAATCTCTAATCTCCCACGTCTGCCCCACAATTACAGGGCTCTGCAGCGATAGATCCAGCAGGGCCAGCACCTCTGACAGGAAGCCATTAACAACTCCTGCCCTTCGGCCCTCCAGCTGGACTGGGAAATGCCAACATCTTCATCCACTCCATCAGAATCAGAATAGATTTTCTTTAAGTATCTAACAAAGAGACGAAGTATCCTATGGAAATGCACCCAAATCCTTTATTCATAGGCAGAATCCTGGGGGAACCACCACTGCCTCCCGCAATGCTTTCTCCTCTCCTCAGCTGTGATGAAAAACTTCTGGTAATTTCTGTTGTAGAAAGTATAAAAACACTAAGCAAAGTCGCAGGAATGTTCTATTTGAACGACTGTGATCGGACAATGGCCTAGAATTGACAAAAGGAGGCTTGTGGTAGGGAAAAGCTATTTAGAACAGTGTCCACTCTGTGTGAAATGATATTATTGTGACCTCTGAGAACCAAATGTTATTGAAAGATGGTAAATACAGTAGCTTATACAGACAGAAAATGCTCCTAACTAAACCAAGAACATCCAAAAAAAGGACTAATTGTTTTGCTTATTCTTCTGGTTTGCAACTATTCTCTTACTTTAATCACCTAAAATTTCACTCTTAGTTTGAGTAATCTTGCTATTGACTCTGGGTTTGTCTAGACAAAGGAGAGTTACCAGACCACTACAAAAACACAATTCTGAGAAAATCAAAGCAAACAAAACAGTAATGAAAACAACTACAGATACAAAACACATCAGAGCAACTTGCAAACTTTCAGAGCTGCAACTATTCCTTTCATTGTAAGGGAGTGGCTTAGGGGCTGGTCCTTTGACTGGCATAAATCTCCCCCCACCCAGCAGGAACAAGAACAGCCATGGCAAGGCTTAGGTGGGAGGCAGTGTTTGTGCTGCCTTTTGCTTTGGGGAATGTCACTGGGTGTAATCCAATTTCCTGGATGAGGGGATGTTAAATATAGAAAATAAAAGCCAATTCCCACAGTGTTTTGTTAACAGGTGGCAGAGTGCTGGGTTTGGACAGCTCCCAGCTCAGGTCCCCACCCCTGGGTGCTGCTGGAAGCAGGACACTGAGTTAGGTGGTCCCAAATTGCTCATCAGTGCCTTTGGGAACACATGGCCAACTCAGTGTCTTCAACTGAACCTCTCAAAAGCAGAACAGGAACTATGAAGACACTTCTGCTCCCCTCCTCCCTCAGCTCCTGTGCTGAAACACCCCTGCTGATAACTGAATACTGAGGGATCAGGATTTTAAGACATAATCCATCAGGATGGCAGGTGGGTATCCTAGGGCTGGGTGCAGGATCAAATCCCAGCTCAACACCAAAATGTCAGACTGAGAATTCTTAAATAAGAACTGAAAGACCCAGCCTTATCTACCCTAAGAAGAGAAAGACAAAATGTTTCCTTTTTCTCTCAAATGTTCAGACATTTGTGCTCTGTACTAAGTCACCTTAATAGATTTAATTATGGTTTTCTCTGCCTTGTATACTAATATCTGCTGCTGAAAGCAAAGAAAGATTTTTTCTGGGGAGTGAACTGTACTGTTCAATGGAATTTGCTGTGATATCCAAGACATATTTAATATTAATACTGGATAGTCAAGGTCCTTTATTTTTCTAAAAGCACAAAAAAATGTACATGTAGAAGGATATACAGGAGGTTCAGCCACAATTCTGCCACTTACAGCCTTATTATCTGTTACATGGAAAGCAGAGAATGTTCTTAGCTTTAAAACACAGGCTGAATTATTATTGGCTTTTGACTTATCTTTGTGTGAGTCAAATTTCCATAACAATACTAATTTGTCCTGCACTGTTTATCATTCCTAATTAAACTGTGGCCTGCCATGAGATGGCAGCATGCTCCCAGCTAGCTCCACAGGAAGGGGAACATGGCACAGAGGAAAAGGAGCATCTGGCAGCCCGCACTCAGAGAAAGGAAAGACTGTGCCTGTCTAATATGCAACAGAAAAACAAATCCACTTTATATCAGAAGGGTTTAAAATGTAAGATAATAACAACATGATGGTACAGTATTTACACAACAGGACAGCCTTGCTTCTTTGACCAGTAAGACACTTCGGTCAATATTGTTATTGCAGAGCTTAATCCAAATGTCATATGAGGCTCCTGAGGCCCCGAGGCAGCTGGTAGGAAACAACTGAGCTCAGGAAGGGAAGGCATGGGGTGGGAATGCAGACCTTCAGACTTCGTTTATGCCTGTCAGGAGAGGCCTGAGAGAATTTTTCTCATGTTCCTCATAATTTAGGAGATAAAAACGGCCACGAACTAACAAGGCTGAGACACGCTCATGTGCAAGAGCTTGCACTGTCTGAATTGCCCAACAACGAACATGAAATTGGCCACATTCAGTATTAAACTCTAGAGAAGATGTCCTGTGAGGTGATAATGGCACCTGGGAGCTGGCACTGGTCATGGCCAGGCAGTTGGAGGTACCAAAGCAAAGAGAAGGGCCAGGCAAGCAGAGTGAGGTAACTGAACCCTCCCCAAAAGCTGGGACAGGAGGGAAGGTGATTCCTGTATGTGGGACTGGGGAAAAAGCTGTACCTCATTTTATCTGCCCTCCAAGCATGCACTGCCCAGGAACTGCACACGTGAAGGAGAGACAGGCAAACAGCATTAACAGCCCCTGGGCACACAGGGGGTAAGGAATTCCTGCAGTGATAGCACATGGCTCTTTTGCTTTATTATTACATGAGAACCTCATTCAGGAAGTCTTTGAAACAGGCACAAAAGATACTTCATTGTTCTCCATCTGCAAAACAGCTAAGCCCTTTTTGCCTGCATTCATGGTAGAATTTATTTTACACATTACCTGGAAATAGTAAAGCAGCTTCTTTACATTTCCTCTTTTTGTTTTATGAAGAGCTATTCAGAATCTGCCTTTGCCTGCATCCCCAAGGAGCTGATCCTGCTGGTGCTTTGAAACCCCAAGCAAATATTTCTTCAGTGAAGAGTGTGTGCCCTTTCCACTTTCTGGTAATTTTGGGAGATAACACATTGCCTGTTCTAGCTGCAGAAAGAGTATCAACCACCACAGCATCTTCTTCACAATTTGGCAAGTTCTAGTCCTTCCTCATGCACATTTATAAGCAAGTCTGTCCCTTGGAGCAGCACTATCTGGACCACTAAAAACTTGAAAGATGAGAGATACAGACCTGTGACTTTCAAATTGTAATACAGATACATGTGTGCATTCATAGAGTCATCACAGAATGGTTTGGGTTGAAAGGGACCTTAAAGACCATCCAGTCCCAACTCCTTCCACTAGAGCAAGCCCCGTCCAACCTGGCCTTGGGCACTTCCAGGGATGGGGCAGTCAAAGCTTCTCTCCCCAACCTGTGCCAGGGAAGAATTTCTTCCTGCTATCTACTCTTAGCCTACTCTCCCTTTAAAGCCAGATAAATACAGCATATATTTTTCATCTCAGAAGTTCCTACTTGCTAAGTTTGAAAAACTGTCTCTGTAAAATGGATATTAAAGCATTAAGTTTCTGGGTGGGCAAAGAAACATGTTCACTGTTTTGTGCTACAGCGAAGTGCAAAGCTCAACAATCGATAAGAAGCATTAAAGTGTAATTATGGTACTTTATATTACAATCCCATAATTGTCTTAGTAATTTTCTCCAAGTAACTTAAACGTGCCTATTAGATATTCAAGCAATGAAACTCCAGATATCATCATCCAAGATAATAGCCTTGAATCAATAACCAAACAAGAAAAAAATCCCCCACAAAACCCACAGGCCAGAAAAGTCTCCTTTCTCAGTGTTCCTGGGCGTGTGAGGAGCCAGCCGAGAGCTCAGTCCCGCTCTACAGCTACAAAATACCTCATACCACGGATTTAAATAAAATGTGATACATTCCTAAGCCAAAGAGATCTCCCAGTCTGCACTCCTTCAACACACAGACTATCTCAGTCATTTTTCACACCAACGATTTGGGTTTCAGTGAAGGAAAATAGGCATATGTGATTGATTTTTCTACCCTATGATAGCATCAAATTTTTATTCACTGGAGAATTTCAGGTGCACAGTTTTACCCTTGCACCAGAGAGTATCTGATTTTGTTTAGAGGAATCAATATTTCCTGCAAAATAAATAAAAAACCCAAAGCCCAGAGCCCACAGACACAGAGAAGTGTGTGTGCATGAGGGTGCACCAGGAGTGCCACAGCTCAGGAGGACAGACAAACAATGGTGTGTTTGCTGCTGCCCATGCACTGGGGTCTGCACAGAGAGCACCATCAGCTCCCACCCTGCAACCACCAAGAGCTATTCCAGCAGCCTGAGCAGAGCTGGAGCATATTCTCTTCCCCTCCTGTTTATTTGGTGATTAATGTGTGCATTCATACAGGAGTGTCACAAGCAACTTTCTGATTATTGCCATAGATTTTTCCTCCCGCCGCTCTCACTGTGCCATGTCACTGTGCTGCTGAAGCCTCCCTGATACCAAATCCATCATGACATAACATGATAATTAGATCAGATTGCTGCTGCACACTGATACCCTGTGTTATTATACTGTCATGTCACTTGCTCCTTCTGATATCAACTCCGGATAATTTGAAACATCTCTTTATCAAGACATCATCTCTCTCTTTTTTCCCAAGCAACCATAGAATAACAGTTTCTCAGGCAACACAGAAATAAGTAAACTCTGCATGTTTGGAAATGGGACCTAACTTAGTTTTGGGAGAAAGGGTAGGGCTGAGGGGGGGGCAAAGCTATAAAAATGTCCAGAATGCCTAAAATTCACTGAGGTGAGCATTGAGACCTGGTGTTAAAATCTCACCAGCTCCCCACCTGGTCACAGCAGCCCCCCAGATATTTCTCCTCTCTAGTTTCTCCTTTGCTCCCTGGACACTACAAACTTCTCTGCCTAAAAGCATCTCAGGAGTCGTGTAGGACCTGCCCTCCTCTGTTCCCAGCTGGAACATGGCTTTGGGCTGCCTCATTCACACTGAGAATCCACCCACTGTGTTCCAGTTCTCACCAACTCCTGTTTTTATTGAAATTCTTCTATTGAATACGACTCCCAATTATTTTTAGCTTATTTTGTTTTCTCCCTGTGAGTTACAATCACAGAACACATCAGAGTTTCAGTTGCATGGGAGTTGGGGGCACAGAAGAGGAGGCCTTGCACTGATGAATTCCACCAGCAAGTAGTAAAATGAACAATTGCACAGAGCTGAAAAAAATGTTTCCTAATGACCAGCAAGGTTGTCCCATAACAAAATACTTTCAGGGTAAAAAAATATTTGTAAACGTATCCATTGAAACCAAATTTCCCAATTTGTCCACTTGGCAACCAGAACAATTCATATTTCTAAAGCCTCTGCAGGAAATTCACAGAAGGTACATACACACTGTACAACCACAGTAGAAAAATTAAACACAACGTGGACACTTGGAACATGACTCTGCAAACTGGGAATTGTGAAGGGGAATCACCTTTTCTTTCAAGACAAGGCAGGAAAACCTCGATGCCCTCAGCTACAGCTGCCCCTGGATTCTGCCTTGTGGGACGCTGCATCATCTCACTTCACTGCCTTCCAAATCACCATTTCTTAGAATAAACTATTCTTCTGTACCCATTCAGCCTACATCAGTTTATTAACCACATCTTCCTACTACTGTGGAAAGATGAGCCTGTCAGAATCTGTTTATTTAGAACAGAAACAGCTCAGTGCAACGTCTGAAACAATAACCCTCGATTCCATGTGTTGAGAAGATGAAATTGTGCTTTAACAATTCACACATTTTAAGGCAAGTAGGTATTTAGAGCAATTCTTTTCTTCCAATTGTTTTTCTATTCCCATGAAGGGTACTCAGTGTTAGCAAAGTCAGCAGCAGCTCATTTTTCTACAGTGAGAAGGCAGCAAATGCTCCCACTGGACAGCAAGTGCCAACCACCCTCTGCAGTAGCTCCTTCCTGGCAGGACAGGGCACCAAACATTTGCACTCCCAGGGATTGCAGACTCTTCTCACTCCTTTGACCTGTCAGACCTACCCTGTGACTTCAAGTAGTCATGCCAAATTGGTAAGATAAATGAAAGTGGAGTTTGCAGACTTTCAAAAAAACATCAAAAATTCATTTCAAGCTTATTTCTTACATAGAAAAACAAAATCTCAGACAGTTTCTCCTGGGACTAAACTCAGATATTTGTGTTCTGCTAAGTGATCATTCCAGAAGATTCCCTGTTGCAACATCTAGATGGGAAAAAAGCCTTCAGAGTTATTATTTTTTGCCCTTATTCAAGTAAATGTTCTTCATTCAGTCAGCTAAGGGGACTGCTCACATGATTAACAGATTTTAATCCAGAATATTTTGATACTGAATCAGAGGAAAGAAGAGATCCCATGTAACAGACTGCAGGATGAGAGATGCAGCCAGTCTGCAGCCAAAGGGGCTAGACTGCTGTCAGAGGAATGAAACCAGAAAGGACCAGTGTAATCCTCATGGTTCATACCAGCTACTTCATGGTACCACCACCTAATTCCCCTTTATCTATTTCTATGCCCAGAGCATTCAAATACAAGCCCAGGTCCTCACTGTGACTGATGGCCACAGAGGTGATTGATGCAAACTGGGGCAAAGAGCTGCTGTGAGGTGACAAGCACTGCTGGTGGCTGGCCATGTGCACACTGGTGTCCCAGAGATGCTGCAAATATCACCCAGTACACAAAATGCTCAGGACATTGCTCCTGTATGCTGTGAGAGCCTGGCAGGAATGTGAGCAGACAAGTTTGGCTTAACCCTCTGCCATCTTTCTCCTCAGCTAAAGCAACACATCAAAAGGCCCTTGTCAATAAAACCTGAACCACTGGTAGCCAGTATCAGTGTTAGGAACTGGGGGGAGAAGGGGGAGTAAGATGAGAATCAAGGTGTGATCTCTCTGCTGCAGGAGGAAGCCAGAGAAGCCAAGTACACCAGAAAGTGTTTACTTAGAAGGTTGATTGTTTCAGAAGCTATTTTAAAAACTCCCCACTAAAGCATTTCCTTAAGTCAGTATTTAATGTCCTCTAAGCAGGTAGGCTGGAAGGTAAGAAGGATTAGGCCAGAGGTGGGATGATAATAAGCAAACACAGTGTGTCAGTTTTGATAGCAGAATCAAGGTCATTGAGCCTGAACAGAGACAGGAGCTGTAAAAACCTCTGCTGGGATTTTGTGTTTGGTGGGTTTTTCAAAGAGAAGACTCTGATTTATCAGAGCCTGGACCATGGTTAAATGGTTATCTGGAGTAGGGATGGGTGCCTACAAGGGTTCAGTTACCCTGAATGTTACAAAAGGCTCTTTCAGCATTCTCAGACATGAACATAAAAGTAGGTTTTCACAACAAAGTGGTGATCAATAATTTTGTTGAAATCTCAATTTAATTTTTGATACTTTCACAGGCATGACAGTCAAAATTGATTCAACGTAGTATTAATGAGTTAAGTACCAGGTGAACCAAAATACACTGCTCTCAGGCAGTGCCACAAGCCTCCCGTGAAGAGGTGACAAATGTTCTCGTGTCCTCCCCTGACACGTGACATATGGTACAAGGTGCTTGCCTGAAGTTAAAGCAGCCTCACGTTATTGACATGCAAGATTAACTTTGGAGGAACACTGCTGATAGAAACAAGAGGAACTTTTTGCCCCCAGAGCAAGAGTTACTTAGCCTTGGGTGGATGGGCAACAGGTGCCAGTGCACTGAGTGGCAAATCACAGCCTGGTTCTTTTTCGGCCCTTGAGGATGCAGAGGGAGGCAGATTGAAGGTCAGAGACACAGGACCTGCCTCCCTGCTCACACAGCCTGCCAACCTGCCCCCAAGAGTGACCCACCATCCTCACCCCACGGCTCAGCTCACACTGAACTCAACAAACTGCTCCAGTGTCCACTTAAACCCCTGCAGGTTAATGAAACTGGGAGATCAACATTATTGGATGGCCCCTCTAACAAATCAATTATGATAATAGTGCAATAACATAGTAATAGATGAAGCATAACAGAATAAATTCACAATCCCACATTGATTTTAAAACTATTTGGTTAGTTAGTTATTAAGCAGTGTTGTGTGCTGTGCTGTTCCATTCCTCACTTGTAGATTGTAATGGTTAATATGATTTATTTACCATCATTTCAAAAGTGTACTTGGGAGTTTTCAAACAGGAGAGGTGCAGTTCTGTTATGACCTTTCCCCACTAGTTGAATGCTTGTGGAAAAGCAATTCCATGTAGGTCTCTACAAATTTGTTGCTTAATCCATCATAAAATTATGCATATGCTATCAATAATCCTATCAAAAGCAGCTGTTCAATGTTTTCATTCTGATTTACAATTTATATTATATATATATGGTTATATTTCCAACCAGCTTGTGGACAAGGTATCTTTTATAAAAGCAACAGTTATGACAAGTGTTTGTTGGTTGGGGGTTTTTTTAAACATATATTTACTACTGTAGCATCCTGGCTATTTTTCAGAGAATTGAAGTTTTTTTCTTCATCAACCAGTAGACAAAAAAAATCTGTTTTCATTTACCTGAGGGGCTTTCAAGACCAACAGACAAAATTTCCCATCAGTTCTGTCCTTAATTACAACTGGCTACAACTATGTTCTCAGATTGAAGGTTGGTGACCTCGCAATTGAAAAATATATTTTCAGCTGTGGACAATTAATGAACTCAGTCGACCAGAAAAAGAAGTGCAAGCCTAGTCTGCTAAAAAAGGATAAATCCCAAAAGTTCACCAAACCCAGAAACCAATTCAGCTGCATCCACTGTTTGACAGCAGGGCCATTACATGGGCCATAAATTACACTCGGGCGTCCCCTTGTTTATCATTGCACTCCCAGTACATTAGTTGTGTAACAGAATGAGCTTTGGTAATTGCTGGACAGGGATCCTCACTAGGGAGCACAGCACAGACATCTCCCCTCAGCTTTGCTCCTGACCACCCATCGGGTGTGGGATCAACAGAGTATACAGGGATACACAGAGTGAGAGGATGGAGGTCCAGGGATCAACCTCCACCAAGAACAGGGACCACAAGGACAGCCAAAGCTACAAAGCCACGTGCAGAATGGAAGAGCCATTGCTGGTGTCATCACAGTTCCTGCTACACTTTGCCTTTTCTGCTTATAATTAGGAAATTACCTCCAAAGCTTGGGCACACTGCGTGGATGAGGCTCTGGAAAGGAGGTTTCTGCTGCCTCCACCCATCAGAGAGTGCGGGAAAGGCCCCTTGCAGCCTGAGGTTAGGAATTCTCCCAGCTCATTGCCCAATCCCCACTTCATTTCTGAGACACAGAGAAGTGTCAGTGTCTTGTGGAGCTCCCACAATGTCGACAGGCTGCACTTGTGTAGTATCAGGCTGCTCCTGAGGAGTTTTACAGAGCTCTCCCACCTCCAATAAACCACCTCCAGCCATCGTGGTTGATAATCACTGTTTCTTTCATCAATAATACTCGGCTACACTCCCCACTTTCCACAAAGGAAAACAGAAAACAAAGCAAGAAAATATAAACAGTTTATGTTTTCTAGCACAGTAAGGCATGGAAATTGCCAAAACGTGTTCGAGGTCTGTGTGCTCTGTAGCAGGGCTGTGCTGCTGCAAAACCCAGATGAACTGCAGCTCTTCTAACTCAGGGCTGGTCATTAGAGGTCCTAATTACCTATCCAAACCTGAACCCGTCCTGCAGCACCCTCTCTATATTAATCACTGTCCAACTAAAACTAATCCTGGCAGCAGAGATGATAAAGCAGAAAAAAGATGAAAAAATAGAAATGGAGTTTGAAGGTCAATGTGCACAGCTGTCATAGGCTGGCAAGGAGGAAAAAGGGCTGGCTGGGGGATCGTGTGAGTTTCTGGATTCCACAGCAGCAAGATTAGGTACTTCCAGAGCCCTTTGCTTCTGGGAATACTGACCTTGTTCCAGAAAACTGCACTATTCCAAACAGACAGGAATAAGATGCCATAGAGATTGCAGTTTGTGGCAGGGGCTGGTTGTGGTAAATACCCAACACAGCTTTCTTCTGGATGTCTCAGCTCCCATTTCTGCACACTGAGCTTGCAGGTGGAAATTCCACCTGAGAGCAGCGATGGCTGGGCAGTGTTTGCAGCTCTGAGCTGCAGGATGCTGCTGTTCCTGGGAAGGAAACCAAGGCCCCCGTGCTAATGGGCACTATCTCAATACACAGGCCAGGCAATTAGGCAGTCTATATACATACCCACCCCAGAGAGTCTTTGCTTCATAAGCCATCGCATTGTTTCCCAGACTACAGCTACTTAAAAACACAAACAGAAAGCATCCCTTAAAGCTCTATTTGATATGTAGGTAGAAAACAGACAATCATTGGGGAAACATGTTCTCCAAATCCGTATTCAAATGAGTTTCATCCCTCTCACGCTATATTTATTTGCATCTCAGAGCTTTCTCCTGTTCTCCTGCATGCCCAGAAGAAAGAAAAGAGGGCACATTGTGAACATCAGTAGGGAGGGCTGAAATCAAGCATTCATTGGTGAACCAAGGAGGTTTCAGTGTTCAGTAATGAAGTGATAATCATCAAGGTAGATTAATGATTGTCTGAGAGAGTTCATCGCCTTGGGCCATTAACCCTCATGTGGTTATTAATTTTGCAAAAGACATCCTGTGCTGCTGAGGTCATTACTGCTGTTATTAGCTAATGAAAGATAAAACAGCTCAAGTTCCCTCTCTCATATATTTAGATATTCACCCCCCCATTCCTGCATTGTACATGTGCCTGATTAAATCGGCCATTTAAAAAGTAAACGGGGTAAGTGTGTGGGGAGGTCAGAGCACCCATCAGCAGGGTAAATTACCAGAGCCTGAGCTCTGCTCTGCCACAAAGGCTCTGCCACTGGCCCAGGCTGTGGGATTCAGAGAGACATAATACTAATAAATATCAGCTTTTCTTTTCTTGTTCTTTCCTACAATAGGCCAAGCTTTAGCCTCTAGGACCACAGATCTAAGCTTGGAAGGCAGCTGGAGGTACCTCTGGGGCAGCTACGCTATGGCTGGCAACTGGGCACACAGAAATAAAGGGGCAGGGAAGGGCAGGGTAAGTGGGGAGTCCCTGGGACAGCATCAATCAGTCCGTGGATAGTCCATGCCCTTCCACTTCCATGCCTGCTGTCTTAGGCTGCTGATCCAAACCCATGCAACTCTGGTCCCCTCTTCTCTCTGTGTGTCACATATTCCCAGTGGCACAGTGTGTACAGTGGGATGGGCAGGGCTGGATGCTCCTCTCTCCCTTCTCCAGGGCTGTGTTTCTGTCTCAGGCAGCCCAGCACGCTCTCCCCAGTGCCAGGGGCAGCAGAGGCAGGACTGAGAGTGCTGACACTGTCACTCGAGACACAAAAAGAGCAGCTCGAGCTTGGAGGAGCCCCAGAATTTCCCCCACAGCTCCCTGCCAGGGAGAACTCAAAACTTGTGGACAGGTAGTGCAAATTTGTCACCCGTTTCTGCTGGGGGTGGACACAACCCAAAGCTGGTGTCAGTTTGGTGCAGTATTTTGGCTCGGAACTCAGTTTTGTCAAAGTTATTTTCAGTGCCATCGAGAGGCAAATAAAATTTAGAGGCTTCCTTCTTTTGCAAATACTGATTTTACTGCTTGTGACATTGTTAGCAAACTAAAAGTTTCTGAGGGAATAGTTCAGAAAACATGTAGCAAAGATCTGTAAGATCTTCTGGATGTTTTAGAATTTAAAAGGTCCAGCAATTTGTTTTTCAATGTGACCTTAGATATTTGTTTCACATGCAGACTGTAATAACAAATATTTTATATACGGGCTCTATTGAAAGTTTGCAAGACAAAAAAAGATTATGAGCCTCACAGACTGTACATATAACAATGAATTAAATAATATTAATATTTAATATTAACATAACACTTCTGTCAATAGGCCTGGGGAGGTGCCAAACTGCTCGGAGTGTCAGTAAGCACCAAGCTGGCGAGGAACAAAGGCCTGAAGGAATGGGAGGTCTAAGAACAGAACCAGCAGCATTTACAGTTCACTCTGGTGTAACAGAGACAAATCAAGGCATGGGGGATCATCACAGGGCACCCCAGACCCCCCCACTGAGCATTTATGTCTGTGTTCAGCCCCAGCTCCAGCTCAGCCAGGGGAGGTGAGCTCAGCAGAGCAGGCACTGGATCCTCTGGGAAGGGGAAGGACTGGGTGAATGGAGCCCAGAGCTCAGTGCTCCTGGAGAGGCTGTGGCACAGAATTCTAGATGAGGGGGCCAAGAACAGGCTGGAAGAAGTGCTGTCAATATAAAGCAGGTTTGTGTTTTATGTTGGGCTTACTTTTGATTCCAGCCTTGCCCACAAAACCTTGACCTGGGGTCTTGTTAAATCTGTGCCTTGTTTACTGTTTTAAAGCTGCCCAGTGTTAAGGGACAAGGTGAATCAAGGCACAAATGGAAAAGTGTAGCAAAGTCTCTTCTCAGTGAACAAGAACAATGCACAAGTTGTAGCCAAGCCTGAGAGACTCACACCTTGAGCGTGGCTGGCCAACACAAGGCTGGGGTTACCCTTTCCATCTGTGTAACATCAGAACGAGCACTTGGATTGTCAGGTGCTCCAAAGAGCAGGCAAACCCAGCATCCTCCTCACACAAGCAAACACCTCAAATTGCAGATGAGGCAAAAGCATCACAGACAGGAAAAAAAAGTTCCCCTGGGCCTAAAGGAGAAACCAGAGGAATGGCACGGGAGAAAGGCTCGGTCCAAACTGCAATTCCCGTTTGGGAGGCAGGGTCCCTGGGGGTGGCTGTGAGCTGGAAATGAGGCAGCTGAAGGGGGACACGGTGCTTTCTGTTGGTCAGCAGTTAACTGTGAGTTAGGAGAGTGGGAATTGCCCCAGCTGGGAACAGGGGAAGCAACACCTCAGGCACAGCGTGGGTGGGAAGGCAAACACGGAGCCTACACTGCCCTGGGACAAGTTCAGAGCTGGGTGACACCACTGGGGACAAACCAGTTATGGAGTCACAGGCTGCATTTCAGGTGCCAGAGTGTAGAAAGATACATATGTACAATATAATCATCTTTTTAATAACAGAAATGAGAAAGCTGATCACTCACTAGCAGTTAAATACGAGATCTCTCTATCTGCAAGCCAGCATCGATCCAAATTTAAGTCAATGAGAGAGATCATGATGCTCCAGGAGCATTAGGAGAGATGTTTCAGCTGTCAGCTTTGATGAAGAATAACCAGGGCTCGGAACTGAAATATTCCTGAAGTTCTCACCACTTTGGGTATGATTTACACAATTTATTTTTATCCCTAACCAAACAGTAAATCAATTTCCTTACTGGATTTTTCCACCCAATCAGCATTCTTTTTTAAATTTAATTTTAATTGATTCAACAAGACCAATTAAATATGGCAAGGAATTTGTTTATGAAAAAAAGCTATACTCAAGGATAACATTGATCAGGGATCATTTGCCTTCCACAGGAAAAAAATATTTCAAATAAACCCATATACTTTACCGAGGAAAGTTCAGACAGGAAAATCCATGAAGGTAGAGCTGAAAACTGAGATTATTTTATTCTCAATATTCCCTATGCCCCATAAATTTTCTCCCCCCTTCCCCTCATCACACTTGCCAGAGGAAGGTCATTTGCAAAGGAAAGCTGTTTTACAAGGCCAACATTTAACAGCAGCTCAGCCCAAGGAGACGTGTGTAAATGTATTTCAGCAGAAGAGGAACATAGAACTTGTATTCAGGCTGCTGTAGGGACACTCCCACCAACCATGGGCACGACCTACCACCCCTATTTACTGACTGCTCAGCAGCTGGCTGGAGGTAAGATGGGGGTTTGGAACCAAACAACTGCTTCCATTTGAGACAGCAACAATAACTCTTGATAAAAGTTTCGTCTTGGAAAAGAGTTACAAACAGATGACAAGGGAGACACCAGTTTTTAACTAAACCTTGTCATAAAAGAGACCTTGCTCTGACCATCACTGGCAGTTTCTCACTCTGCAGCATCAGGGAGTGGGGCAGAGAGGCCAGTGCAGGGCTATTCAACAGCCATGTCTTTAATCACAGCCTCAAACCCTATTGCAGATGTGTTTCAGGGGCAGCCAGCCTTCACCTGGGCCCCTGCCCAGCGATTTGCAGAGCATTTAATTCAAGTTCCTATCATTCTGAAAACCAGGACTATTCCAGACATCTGCCTGGAGTCTGTATCTTGTCACTGTTTTTTCAGGGTGGAGCTCAGCTTTCAGAAGCAAAGTTGAGTCAGCTGATGTCTTTGGAAGAAAGGACATCACACTGGTAAACTGGGACCTGCTTTTCCCTCTATTTTTTATACAAATCTAATCCTTATCATTTTTGACAGCACATGCAACTTCTCCAGCCTGAACCCATTGGTAACAGGACAAGATTTCCAGCACCTGCCATTTTTCAGCTTGGCTTTATGTGCACCCTGTGTGCTCACCAGCAATGTCATTGGAACCACCAGCCCCCACAGGGACAGGTTTGTGCCATTGCCTGCTGCCTGGGCTGTCCAGCAGGACATCCCACAGGAGATTGGGAACCCACTGGGGGCCTTGGCAGGTTTGAACCTCAGGCTGGGAAATGGCAATTTTTTTAAGGAGATCGTATTTTCAAATAAAAATCCTAGAATTAAAAAAACCCCAACAATGCCTCTTTATCCCAGAATTCTGAGGGGCAAGAGTAAAAGGCGCTTTTTATATTTTTGTAAGTTTGAATTTATCCTCTTCTCACTTGAACCTAAAGTTTAGTGGGAACACGTGACTTCATTGGCTCTTTCATCTCTCAGCTTCACGCCAAGTTGAAAACAAACTTTTCATGAAATAATTTCAAAATGAGCTAAAGTATCATAACTGTATTGCTTTCAAATGATTTTACTGAGAGAATATAAAGAAAACAACTCAGAAATATCAACAAAAATATAAAGTAGCTCTCAAAGTGGGGGAGGGCAGGGGGAAGCAAAAGGCAGGGATTAATTTTTCTTACCAGAGAGTAAATTCTGATAGCAGATCAAATACAAATCAAAAAGCAATTTTTGGTTTTTTCCAAACTACAATCCCTTTTCATAGTGTTGTCACCCAAGAATGTAATTAACATAAAAGGTTGGGAATACAGCTCTAAATAAGGAGAAGTTCCTGTAACAGTCTTCAAAACAAAAATGTATTTGTGTTTTAATCCTGGATGGAAGGTCTGGTTTTAATTTCCATAGAAATGAGATTCCCTTCCTACTGGCAGAGCTGCTTGTAAGTACACAGTAATCCACACCCAAAGAGAGGACTCAACTTTAATGAAAATTTAAACAGTCTGTAAAGAAAATAAATTATTCCCATTACCTGTAAATAAACAGTTGGGATTGTTCTTCTTGTGGCAGAAATTCAGGTTTAGTAGTTTAAATCACACTTGGAAACAATTCTTTATGACTTCACTGTCTTCATTAACACCATGGTAAATAAAAACTGGAATTTACTCTGGTTTCTCCTGAGTCTTTTGGGGCTTTTTTTTTGTTTTCCTCTATTTGAATCACCAAGTTTGTTTTGGTTTTCATGCACAACTCCAGCTAAAACTTATTTCCTCCCCCTCCCTGATAATCCTGCTGCTGCTTAATACTTTAAAATTTTAAAGGTTTGAGCTTGGAAAAAATGCTACAAGAAGAATGCACCGAAGAACATGCTCGAATTAAGTGCAGGAGTAATCCATTAATATCACATTTTAAGTGCACATTGTTTTGAGACCCCAGTGGCTGCAACTTCGAAGGCTGGAATCCAAAACTGCTGACACTGCCCTTGCCCTTGGCACGAGGAGAAACTCTTGCTGGATTGGTTGGTTGTAAATGTCCAGATCTGAAACTGGGGCTAATTAAACAGGAGCCCCAAACCTCCTGAGACTTCCATTTTAATAAAGGCTAAAGGGGAAAGTTCCTTGGGGAGTTTTGTTGACAAACTGCTTCATTATTGATTTCCAAAACTATTTGAGAACTCGAGATAACACTTTTAAAAGCATTTAAGAGTTTTACAACTTCTTAAATGAGTAGGAATTTCAAGATTATTTCATCCCATAATCTGCATGGAAGTAAAGCAAAGTTCTGTGCATAGGAATTTTTAAAAATTATAAATAATATTTGCACTAAGGCACTAAATATGTGTAAAAATATAATTCCTTGTAGCCAGTTATTTCTAAGTGCCTATTTATAATATGTTAATGAAGGAAAGAAAACCCTTTAGAGCTTCAACAGACCAAGCTACCACTGGCAACAACTGAATAGCAAGACACTTACAGCTACATTCCACCTACACTATTTATCACAGACTTGTAGTTATAGTTACAGTATGGAGCAGGGATGAACACTTGGGTTAAACATGTGCTCCAGCATCCTGCATGGGAAAAAAATCTGTGTACAACAAAATAATTCTAGTCCTTAAGATGTCTTATACTGCCTTGCCCCTCGGAGCAGGGCTTGGTATCTGCTCCTTGCCTTGGTTTTGCACAAGTTCAAAATGTATTGCCAGATCCACTTCCTTCTCCCACTTCCCAGTCACACCCTGCACCAAACAGCTCGTCTTAATAACAGCCCAAACAATAATGAGGTGGTGATTAATGAAACACAAGGGCTCTGTAGCAAAGCAGAGTAAAACTGTGGCATCTCAATTACCCAGCCCAGGCAAACAACAACCCAGCCATTAAGCAGGGCCCCCGCTCTGCACAACTGGTATTAATGCATATTAGACTACCAGGTGCTGCTTTGCTCTGTTAAATCTTCAGCAAATTCAATTTAATACAGAAAATAAACAGAGAGCACACTTGTTCCCCTCAACAAACATCTGCACGTTTCCCTTACTAAACCTGCAGTTTACAGACCTGCCTGGGCAAGGACTCAGAGAGAGAGAGTTGTTTTTCAGGTGGTTTGGATGTGAATTCAGTGGCACAGCCCCCTGTGTGTGATCACACACCCCCTGATGGACCGTGGGGGTTTTCCTCTTTGCATCAGGTTTAACACGCGGGTGGAAGTCGTGTGTGGTACATTAACCACAGACATTCCCTCCTCAACAATAAACAGGGCTTTTTTTATAGTCCAATTATTTGTTCCTTGATCTAAAATTCCGGGGCAGGTCTCCATCTGGCACTGCCTGGCATCGTTCCCTGCGTATCCCCTGACATGGTGGGAGCAGGGGGGCTGTGTTTGCTCAGAGGGATCAAGGGCAGTTCTCAGGCAGCCTCCACGAGCTCCCCGCTGCTTGCACACAACTCTCTTACGTGAATTCTCCCCCTGATTTTATTTGGAGAATATACATTTCATTTCCTGTTTCAGGCTCTACTACATCTGTGAACATTAACACAGCCCAGTAGCTTACTCACTCCATTAATCAAGTGCTAAAATTGCACTGCTTAATTTATGCCAATATTTACATAGTAATTATCTACAGCTCTTGCATCATAAAATTTTACCAATCCTAAGAAGCCTCTTTTTTTGCCCTGGGACAGCCTTTCCTGAGGCAAGCACAGCACAGGACAGGTCCACCAGACACAGCCCTCGTTTTTTGAAGCAAATTCAATGCAACTGGTGCTTGCAGGACAAGTGTTTCCCCACACACACCAGTCACTACTGGTCCTTCAGAAAACCACACTGCACTCTCAGTTTCCCCTGGTTTTGGGCAAGTACAGATTCACTTTTCAACTCCACGCTTCAGACACAACTTGTTTCTGCTCATTTCCACCCCCCCGCCTTGCAAATAAGACAGAGTAGCAGCAATTGCAAAATAACAGAGAAATTTTGGAAAAATCACTAAATGGCAACTCACCTTTTTACTTGTTTACACACTCAAACAAATCTGATGGCAAACAGGTACTTTGATGATGACTATACCAAAATCTTACCAAATTAATTCTTCAGTTAGAAGCACTTGCCATCACTTCAGGGATTCCCAGTGAAGGTGCAGGGGTTGGGTGTGCACTGCCCTCTCACTGTGCCCCCACAGAGCAGCCCTGTGGGATCCTGCTGCTTTGGGATAACATCCCTGAGATCCACGTGGCATTGAAAACAAATCCTGACCACAGCACTCCCAGTGTGCTGAAACCATTGCTATTTCTCAATGCCATGAATACAATAAAAGCAACCTTACAACCTGAAGCATTGTGAATCAGCTCACCTCTCTCCTTACCTTGCTGTGTCTAGATTTAGAGAACGGCTCTCTGGAGCTTTTAGCTGTAATTAATACCTCCCTCTTCTTCCCTGACCCACTTTTTGTGTCAGAAATCAGCCTTACCTCAGAGATTCAAGCCTAAAAGCTCTCCAAATCTCTACTAAAACCACAGATACTTCTCAGCAGTGAGATTTCTCACTCCAAAAAGCCAGAGCTTTAGTTTCTCACAAGCAACGATTTTATCAGCCCCGCTGTACTAGAGAATACGTCAGCAGCTGCAGGGCTTTCCAGATGGGATATAGATCTATACATTACTTTTTCCTTGTTTGCTTCTTTCATACCACACTGTAAGACTAATTGATCCTAAAGCAAGGAAGATAGTTCCACCAAAATCGATACATCTTGTAAAAAGTATTTCCTGATGTGAACCACTTGGATCTCTGTTGGGAATAAAGGCTTCCCCCAGGGGTCACTCTGCAGCCCAGCTCCTGGGGCTCAAGCAGCACCAAGGGGCAACTTCTCAGCTTTGGAGGGACAAATTGCTTCAGGTTTGGGGGTCTGTTTGGGGCTTCTCTTGGTGCCAGAGTGTTTCTATCACTACATTTCCACATGGGACAGTTTGAAAACCCAGCAAACCATAAAGGTGAGGAAAGAAAGACAAAGCAGCTGTGTGTGCAGTAGGGTTTGTTTGGTGACACCCCCGAAAGGGGTTCCTGTTCTTGGCCTAAGGAGGTGAAAAGCTGAAGAGCAGTTGGCAAAAGCAATGGAGATATTCAGAGCCCAAACTCTCAGCAGTGGAGTTCAGTTTTCCCAGGAAATGAGTTCATTTGGGGAATGGAAATTCAAGTCCTGGGGTGGGTCTATCTATGTGGTAAGATAGAAAGTCAGGAAGAGTAATGCAGAAAAAATACAAAAGCTGTTTTTAACACTATTTCCTGGAATGGTAATGCACTTTTTGCTGTGACCTGAAGGTAGATTAAAATGGTTCTGTTTTTTCAAGCTATGAAATTGTTGAAATGGTTGTATTCTTTTTTTTTTCATTATATTACTTTTCTAAAATATTCAGTACCCTGGCATTTGTCTTTATCTAGTTTTTACACAGAGCATTTTCTAAAAGCTCTAAATTAAGCAAACCCTTAATTTACTGAAAAGAATTTGCTTAATAACTGGAGATAACCTTTAATTCCAAAATTAAAACTGATCTGCAGGTATGCAAAAAGACTTAACACAATTATTTTCAGAGGAGAAAATTAAAAAACAACTAGGACAACACTAGTCCAAATCATCATGTTATCTTACAGAAGATCGAGAAGAGCAACCAAATTTAAAATAGTTAAAAAAAATAACATTTCACAGGCTCGAGATTGATTTTAGACTTTAGACAGAAAACCTTATTCTTGTAGGTGTTTGCAGAGCGGCTGCTGAAACCGTAACCCAATTTTTGATGGTTTGATCAATACGAGTTTAAGCAGCAATAAAACTTGCTTTGCACCAAAAGTCAATTTTGTACACAAAGGGGTGAGCTCAGGAATTTTCTAAATTATTTTTGCTATAATAGAAGTGTTTTACTCTGCCACTTCGGGACAGATCGATTGTCAGACACATTCCATCTGTTTCGGTGAAAATGGGGGCAGAAAGGATATATAATGCGACGTACCAAGGTTTAAACAATAATCAAATCAAAGTTGCAATGAAAAGGATTGAGCCCTTTATAACAGCATTACTTTTAAGACAACGTATTTTACCTAAACCAGAACAATATCTGTCTCTTTTGGATGGTTTCTCTTCCTTTCAAGGCTGCCAGCCCAAAGTTTCAGAATCGAATACAGAACAGCCACGTTGCTTCCTCCTCCCCAGGAAGGTGCAGCTGCCAGATAAAGGTCCCGAGCTGCAGAAACATCACACCCCACAAGCATTTCAGCCCCGTTCCACATCACAAATGACCCCTCCCAGCTGTACAGAGAGTTCCAGGCAGAAAACCCGGGATGCAGCCATCGGTGCTGACTGCACTCCGAAGAAACTCTGTTCCTTATTCCCCAGCCAGAAGTTTCTCCTTGAAAATGTAACCCATTGAAACCTACAGCGTGGTGCTGTTAACGTGCCATGTTTTATATGGAGTGCAAGACAGGTCCCTCAGCAATTATTAAGGTGCATTACAACGTTCTTCTAAATTACATGAATTATTCTTGCCGCATCAGAAGCCTGAGAAATCCTCTTCCCCCTGCCTAAGCAGCCACATTTCACAGGGGACACAATAATCATTTGCATTTTGGCCCCAAAACACGGACCTTGCCAGGCTGGAGGCAGAGTTACCTCAACAGGCAGCAATTCTCAGCCATGGCATAGGGGACATAATTCCATATTCCACAGTAACTTCATGGGACCACTGTTTGTGAAAAGTGAACAGACTTAGATTTGTTCTTCAAAGCTTATTCTGGATGAGAGAATTATTACAAACATTACTGACACCTGTAAAATCCTCAAGGTGTTTCATCATCTGTGAGCATGAATGACTTTATAACCTCCATCCCCAAAGAGTTTCCACATTTTCATGAGCTGGGATTCTCCCCAGCCCATGCTTCCTGTCTCTGTGAGTTCTGTGGTTAATCCCAGTGGGATGTGGTCCATGCACAGTTTGCATTCTCTGTTCTATTTCCTTACCAAACTAAATTGCACCAATACCTGCTGATCTGATGTTCCTTCAATCCTGCTTTGCAAAGAGACTTCTCAGGGGCTGCAAAACACACTTGCAAATCTCAACCACCCAAAAGCTACCTTATCTCTCTTTGTACACACCCACCTGTTAGTTAATTTATTAGAGTTCATAGTTATTAACTCCAGACTGGACCAAAAGAGACAATTTTTAATAGTGGGAAGGAAACCTCCCCAAGCCCCCCTGTTTGCTGTGCACCATATAGGACTAACACACACCTTTCCTCCCCCGTGCTCTTATCCTGCCTTTCACCTGTCAATATATTAGGCCCAAACCCAGAACTGATTTCTCTCTCAGCAAGAACAGGCTCCTCCTTCCAATAAGCTTTTACTGTGATTTCTATAGAAACAAGATCCACACCAGGACTCCAGCATTGTCAGAATTAGAACAGTTTTCTCTGCTTTCAGGACTTGAGCCAGTCAAACAACATCCTCCATTTTATAGACAATATAAATGTAAGCATTTGATTTAGAGGGAAGACAGTTATTTCACCCACGAAGGCTGCCTTGATCACTGAATAAAAATGGGAGAGCCGGAAGAAGAGTACAAATAGCAAAGGCAATTTTACATGTCTGACATTTTCTTCTCCACATCCACGGGCCAGGTGAGACACCTGCACTGATTAAAGGCACATCCCCACTCTTGTGTTGCAGAGAAGGTTGGCTGCATCAAGCTTTGAAGCAGCTTTATACAGTCTTGGTGGAATTATCCTTTGGCTATGAACAACCCTTGTGCAATTTCTTGGCCGTGGCATCTCAGGCCTGACCCAAAGGGCACTGGAAACAAGGACACCAGAGGGAGTGGGTGCTTATGGGGAGCAGAGTCTTCCCCCTGACACAGCTGGGGCTTAGGTTAGACCTTAAACAAACAGACAGAAATGCAGTGGTGCATTCTCCTTCCCCCCTGGGTTTGCAGCAATCCATAGGCTTTGGGACATCCCCTCTCTGTGTTCCCAGAGCCCCAGTTCCAGTGCTCTGCTCCAGGAGCAATCCCACCCTGAGAGTCAGTGAGGTGGCTGTTGTGACAGACACAGTGGGGGAAAGATAACTGGGTAAATTACTGAGACAAGAATGCCACTATCAGTTTGTGTCTCAACCTTTTAAATAAAATTATCTAGTTTTATAAAAAATATAATTTCTAGCTCTTCCTTTGGATTTAGTCTCCTATTTTTATGCATTTACATGAGATGTAAATCTAGAATATTTAAAATGCCTGCTGCTACGCAGATGATGAAAGCAACGCATAACATAAATTTGAGCTTCACTTCCTGAAGTCAAAGAATTGCTGTAATGGAAAGAAAAGGGAAAGACAAAAAAGAAACCCAACCCACACCTCTTCCTTTTATCCCAGAGCATTCAGAAGGAAATTGAAAGAGGACTGTATTCACTGATCGCACTCGGAGCACTGCTTTCAAATGGTTCAGGTCCCTTCAGCATCAGTCCATCAGAAAGTTTTGGAGCAGAAGGGGGAAACCAGCTCAGTCCCTGTGCCAGCCCCATGAGGGTCTGCAGGGTGCCCCTGGACCAGAGCTTTGGGGGAACTGCCAGCATTCCTGGAGGCAGGAGAGGCCTGGGATGTTGTGCAGCCTCTCTGGGAACACTGGGTTTGTGCTGCTGGTCAGGAGCGTGGATGTGGCAAAGAGTTCTTGCAAGGGGGAGCAGCATGCAGGGGTATGTAATAACCCAGTCATCCCAAGCACTCACCCCAGTGCCCAGCACAGCTCCTGACAGCCTGGGTTTCTTTAAGGGCAACATAAAGAAGCACAAACCACGCTCAAGGCTCTCAGCAAGAATCAAGGACTTGAGTTCCACTTGATAACTGTATGAAGAACTGGATGATAAACATGGATAACCCTTGACAGAATTATTTGTAAAAGGTGCTGCTTATATTTGGAGGAAAAAGAGAAGTGATTTCACAGCACCTTGAGTGTCATCTTTATAAATTGCATATCTCTTACAGGTTATTTTTCCCTGCTAGTGGAAGGCCTGATGTCAGAAAACATGTCCCTTTGCTCATCCAATGCAATGCTCAAAACTATTGGAAGCTTTTGCCACCCAAGACGTTCCTTTTAAGCTCTTTAAAGCAGGGCTCATCTGCAACATGAATAGTTACATTTTACTTTAAAAAGCAACCAAAACATGAGTGATTATGTCAGAATATTTTTTTAAATCTTTTTGAATATCACTTGCTTCAAAGTCACAAAATCAGATGAAAACATCCCTCACACACCTGAATTAGGGCTCCTTCCACGTCCACACATGACACATTTTGCTCAGTTTATGCCACTTGTGTGCATATGACAAATTGGTCCAAAGTTGAGCAGTATTTCTATTAACAAGGGGGGAATAAAAAGCTGTTCCAATAATATTTCTGCTAACCCTGGGCTCTCAGGTAAGCTAGGGGTTCCTCACAGCACAGACTCAGACACGAGATGCTCTCTCCTTGCTCCACTAAGTTGGCCCCTTTGTGTGCCAGCTTTATTTTCCCAGGTTTCATCTGCCTCCACAGATGTGCATCATTAAGACTGGAACAACCAAAAGCAATATTTCTATATAATTAAACATTTTTATGCAGTAAAAGTAGGTATGGTACAAAAGACACTAAGTGTCTCCCGGCAGGAACTTCGCAGCCATCAAATGCAATCTGGTGCTCTTGCAAACCTGGATGCAGGACTGCCACGTAATGGTGATGGGTGCTACAGGAAAATTTAAGATCCATTAGCAGGGGATTTTGATATAATAGTTACTCTTGCATCTGTGAATGCTGCTGTGATCAGCTGAGGGAATGCATCCCACAGAGAAGTCCATAAAAATTGAGCATTTCCCTAATGTTGCTTCTGTATATTTTTGTGTGCAACTTTAAAAAGCTTTAAGATCTTCAATTAAGGATGATGCATTGGAGCAAGTCAGAAAAAATAGAAGGCAAACACAATCTCAAAGGAAGTAATAATTGATATATTTAATTGTATGAACTTATATTCTAGAACTTATATTCTAGCAATGTGTTTGAATGGAGAGTTTCAGAAATACTATGATCTTCACCAGCATCCTTTCATAATGTATGACACCAGTATGCCCCAGTAGGAAAAAAAGGACTTTTACTAATCAATGAACACAATTTAGTTGTGTTTCTTAGGATAACCAGTGAGGCTGGGATGGCAGGGACACATCTTTCTGTTTCAAGCAGATACATTCAGGCGTTAATGTACACGATACAGCTGGACTTTTAAGCAGAGAAATTCAACTTTCTACCACCTAGCAATCATCTTTGCAGGGGCTCCATGTTTTCCCCTCAGAGCACAAAGAACTGACAAACTTCTGAAAATATGAATTTCCTCAAGGGAACAACGATAGTTCTTTCAAATTAACACCTGCTATTTACAAAATTTCAAAGACAGTTACTCCTAGCTGTGTGTAAGTTAAATACCCAAAGAGAAAAGGCAGGAGTTGTGTATGACACAAATGGCCTGGCAGAGCTACATGAATGTCAGCTTGTGCTATCAAGAAACAATTCCTGTCATGGAAAAAGTACTGCCTGAAAGGGTAAGGTGAGGGGGAAACAGCAGGGAGGAAGGCATGAAGGAAAACCAAACAGAGCCACCTGGAAGTAAGACAGACAACATAATGAAATACCATTTACCTGCTTGACATGGCAGAAAAGTAACCAGGAATGGGATAAAACTCATTTTCAAAGCTATTTTTTCTCATGAAATTTTTCTTTTTGAATTTAGTTAGAAACATCTCTGTCCTCAGAAAACTAACTGGGATTGTATCTAAACAAAGTATCTTTTTTTGACAATCTCTTCCCTCCTTTTAAAAATGAATAGTTGCAAACTTCCTCCTTCCCTTTCAGCCACACTTGAACAATTCTCTAGTATGGAGAGGCACAGTTATGCTCAACAGCAAAACCCAAAAGAAGCTCTTTCAGGAAAGGATCCAAAGCTGGTAAGTAAAAAACCCCAAAATTCTTATAGAGAAGCCATGAACAGGCTGCCAACACCCTCTGTCTGCCCCTGGACAAACAGAGGGGTGAGGGGCAGTAGATCCTCAGTGGCTCCTTTGGGGTTCCCTTGCAGCCCCAGGCCCTGGAGCCCCCCCGTGTGCCCTGCCCTGAGCTCCCTGCCTCAGTGGCCACTCCACACTCCAGCAGCCACTTCTCCAGGTGGTTTGAAGCTCTGCTCCCTGTGCCATTGAGCCAGGGCAGGAGCTCTGGCCAGGGCCCTGAGCTGCTGTCATGGCTCTGTCAAATCAGCAACATCTCTCTTAGGCTTAGTGGAGCTTCTTTCCACAGAGGAACACCACACTTGTCTTCTCCTCCAAGTTCAATCACCTGTGTGACTGAATCTGTTCCCTGTAAATAAACTAATTTCTGTAAATAGCAATTTTTAATCTAATTTAATCTACTTTTAAAAGGTCGCATTTTAAACTTTGTAAATATCATCAAAGTTGTTCAGCTGGAGAAGAGGAGACTGAGGGGAGACCTCATTGCAGGGACAAGTCCCTGGGGAGGGGCAGGCACTGATCTCTGCTCTGTGAGGACCACGGACAGCACCCAGGGAAGGGCTGGAGCTGTGTCAGGGCAGGGTTAGGTGGGATCTCAGGGAAAGGTCCTTCCCCCAGAGGGTGGTGGGCACTGAGCAGGCTCCCCAGGGCAGTGGGCACAGCCCCAAGGCTGCCAGAGCTCCCAGGAGGGTTTGGCTGATCGTCTGGGGCACAGGGGGTGATTCCTGGGTCTGGTCCTGTGCAGGACTGAGGGCTGGACTGGATGGTCCTTCTGGGTCCCTTTCAGCTCAGTTTATTCTGGGATACTGTGGGAGCATCGTGGCCCTAATACAAACAGAATTACCTGGCAGAGAATAGGTTTAGGTTGGATATTGGGAAGAGGGTGGGCAGGCCCTGGCACAGATTGCTCAGAGAAGCTGTGGCTGCCCCATCCCAAAAATGTTCAAGGCCAGGTTAGGGGGGAATTGGAGCAGTGAAAGGTGTCCCTGCTCATGGCAGGGTGTGCAAAGGGATGAGCCTCAAGGTGCCTCCCAATCCCAACCATTCTATGATTCCATGACAATCCTGCAGCTCCAATGGTTGCAGGATTTGATGCTACATCAAATCTGTGGGACCAGGACACATTCCACCCCATCTTATCTTACTGGGCCAGGCTGTTTAATAAAGGTGTAAGTGAATGCAAATAGCAGCAGGATGCAGAAACACATCTGTCAACTATTTACTGATCAGAATGGACGAACCAGGGATAAAAACCAAACAAAACTTACACATTCTGGGGCAGGTAAGCCCTAATCAGCCCCCAAACTGAGATGTTGCCCTCGTGCCATTGGCTGTTGCTACTGTTTGCCACTCGCAATCCTGCTCTTGATTCCCCCCCAGCATCTGACATGCTGGAACTCATCAGGATTAACAGAACTTCCTCTTTCTGCTCCACTGAAAGGCTTTATCTCACCACTGGTAGCAAACAAGTTCCAACAGGACAACCCCACCCAGCAGTGTGATAGAGAGGGAGAGAAAGCAAATGTGTGTTGCTGTAGCAGGTGTGATGCTGAATAGTCTCAATATGGCATTTTTAATAAAACATCTTAGGCTCATATTTTCTAGACGCTTGTTTTCCAAATTTTCATTAAGATTTTTCTCCTAAAAAAGAAGCTTTTATCTTAACTCTTGCATAAACCCACTGTATAGCACCATAGAGAAATACCAGCTGGCCTCTGAGAGCATCACATTTAAATGGCTCCAGGATACCCTTAAGGACCCCACCTCTCACAGCAACAAACATCCTGACTCATGTAGCCACTTCTGAAAATGCTAGGGCTGCATGTTCTCAAGAGGCACCAAAGATACACTAGAATTAGAATCCTCTGATGGTCTATGTTTGTGTTTTGTTCTGCTTTCCTAGAAGTTGATACCCCAAACTAGCTGACAACAAGCATTCTCTGCAGTTCTGTCACATTAATTGTTTTCCTTTTGTCTCTTTTGTTACAAAGAGCTCTTTTAAATACAACAATTTCCATTCTTATAACAAGACGTGCATTGGCAACTTCTAGTTTTGTTTAAAGCAAAGACTTGAACTGAGCAAGTAATTCCTTTGTGAATAATTTATTTGATGAATTTTGCTCTTTCCCTGTTTACAAATTATTTGTACAAATGGTGCAGCCATAGAGGAAAAAACCCTGCTGCAGTGGGAATAGGGAGGAACTCCTAAAACTTCACAGAAGAAAGTAACTCCTGTAAGATCTTTACATTAGTTTTATAGACTGAGTTTCCTCTTTTTACAAGTTACAAACTCTAAAACAATATTGACTACACTGAAGTATAAAAGCAGACAATCCAAATATAAACTAAACCCGAAGCAAGAGCCACAGAGTAACTTTCTCTACCAATTAAGGCCTGCATTGGTACACACCAAGAATTTGCTGGGAGTCTCCACAGTCTGAATTGCTGCATTTCCCTTGAGGCTTTACTACCTTAACTTCTGTCCCACACATTGTTCCTCTTCAGCATGTGTTATAAGGTTTCTGGTCAGGTTAAAAATAAGCTTTTTAAGCTGCCTGCAAAGGTAGTAGGTTCCTGACCCTTAAAACCCTCACCCATTCTCCTTCTGAGTACCTACTCTGTATTACACATGACAACAAGCAGAACGCTGAGCACTAAATCCTAGATGTTGGATAGCTTAACATCAGGTACACAGAGGTACAGTGAGCATTTTAAAACCCATAGTATCTCTTTCTCCTCAACAGGCACCAGAAGCTTTCCTGAACATGTGTGACAACATACACAGAGAAGGAAGATGGCCTTGAAGGAAAAATGCTGTCCGAAAGGTATTTCCTTACTGAAGTGATCAAAGACTTAACAGGGTGTAGAGGTTTAAGAGTGCTGAAAGAAAAAACACATACTAATATTTTGTGAGATGGAGAGCAGAGAAGAATCTATAATGAGGATTGTTTTATGACATTAAATAGCATTATAGAGACCGAGTACAATGCCTTGAAGTCAGCCAGTAAATTGGGCTCACTGGCACTCTAAGAGTGTTTGAGTGACGATGACTGAAAACATTGTGGATGTTCTCAGGTGACTAGAGATGAGGTAAAACGATGCTGCTTTGGAAAGCAGAGAAAGTTTTGCCATTGGCTGCAAGGAGCTGGGAATTCTCTCAGGAAATCTCACAACCAAACTTCGACCGTGAAATAAATCTGACCCTTTTTAGAGCCCTTTGATGCCATTGTAGTTTCCCTTCAAACAATCACCCCAATTTACATCCCTCTGTCGAGCAAAAATCCACCCACAACAGGCTGTACCCAGTGCCCAGCCAACACCCTGTGCTACCTGTGAGCTCCTCCCAAGCAGTACTAGGGCTGTTCTGCCTGGCACCCCCAGAAGCAGCACCATAGCTTTCTACAGGAAGCACATTTGTATCATTTAATTAACAAAAAGATGCTAATTACGATTCTCATTACCATCAGGTAACATTATACAGCTCCTAAAAATACAATGTTGGTGGAAACAAACACATCACAGAAGCTTTACGGGAATCCAATTTATTAAAAGTAGATACTTATAGAAAGCTATAATAATTAACCATTCTCTCTGTGATTTAGTCCTGCTGGGCTGATACACTGGATCTCTATGATTAGCTGGTGTTATAATTAAGGCAGAAATGTGATCTGAATGAAAAGTTCAAATCCTAGATGTACACACATTTCCACCAATATCCTAGAAAGTCCTAGCTGCTTCTCCTCAGCCTTTTTTATATGTGAAGATAATATTTTATTTACTCTACAAGAATATTATGCAACTGAACTAATGTCCGCAGGATCTCTGCCTAAGGCAAAGAAAGCATTACACAAACACACATCCTATTTAAGGAGGAAATCAGACATCTTCCACTCTAAAATTTCTTAGTTTGACATGAAACAAGTACCTGGCATAGAAAGAGATTGAGATTCACAGAGCCGCCAGATCAATACCACAGGGGTGATCAAGACCCCCAACTCATGCACACTTTATATGTCAATAACTTGAAAACAGATTATAAAGGAGAGGAATGAAATTTGCTGATGATGCAGAAGTGGAACCAAGGGCAAGGGAAGGGAAGGGCTGAAGTCAGAGCAGAGCCAAAATCAGGAATATTTAGAGAAACTCAGGAGCTTCATACAGAGATCCTGGAGATAACAAGGGCACAGAGAACACTGCAGAAACTTTGTCAGATGCTGCAAAACTGGAACAGAAGATAAAATTTACACCAGGAGCTACATGACCAAAATAGCCAAACACAGCACGCTGAGATCAGACTGGGGCTCATTCTTATTCGTGTCTGGTCCTTCCTTCCCCTGGAAAGGGATTCAAGTGAACGTTATGGATGCTGATTTTCCCCCCTTAAAGCACTCAGGCCACATGCAGGGGCTTCATGCCCATGGGAACCTGCAGCTCAGATCCCTCCCTGGATATGAGCAGCAACGGGGACAAAGTCAGGGGAGTTGCTCAAGAGCTGAAATAAGCCCTGTGAGTTTGCTGGGAAATTTGAATGAGAAGAAATTGCAGGGTTCAGCCTGGCAGATTAGAAAATTGGAGGCTGTAGTTCCAGCTGATGCACAGATTTATTTTTATCACCTTTTATGTGCCACTTTGCCTTCTGCTTCCAAATTGCTGCATTGGGAAAAGCAGCAACGCTAATTACCCTGATCCTCGTACTCCTCCTGGGCAGCACTTCCATGGAAGCACCACTGAACTGAGGGTGGCTAACCATGAGTGTGGCTCTCACTGGGGCAGCTGCAACATGACCCAGCCTGTGGGTGGCTCACACGCTGGACTCGACCACCAAGCAGAGGAGGAGCTCCATGCACTGACCTGAAAGGCTTCCCAAGCCCAAGAAACACTCCAAGTTCCCGACTTTGTGCTGGAGGCATGCAGAACTATAGACGAGAAATTCACCCTCAGTACAAATCCATAGTCCCTGCAGCCCGAAGGCAGGGAGCTGCTTTTCAATATTTAACCTGGCTCTACTCCCACTTGGGTGGGATTTTCATAACTACCTGCTGTTGGCTCACGTTGCTCCTGCTGAAATCAATCACTATTTCCCACTGATTTCAGGAGGAACAGAGCTGGGTCACTGCTGAACTCTTCACAAATTCCAACCTTACTACATAAAAATTTTAAAAACTGAACTATTCAGAGTGTAATTCTTTGGAGACCATCAGGAAATTACATTACAATAGTTTTCTTAAGGACTCCAGAATTCTTTTAGAGACTGTGCAAAGAGGGGCAACTTTCTATTCTTACATCCCCATCAAAACTAAACACTTTGCAAACACAGAAAATATTCTAAAGGGTATATCAAGGTAATATTTTCAGCCAATTTAGGTCAATCCTTCACATCAGTAATATTAATTATGCAAGACAAGGCAAATTTGGAAAAAGAGGCAAAGCATAAAGAAATACAGATATGCAAATAGCAGCTTCCCCCAAAATGTAATGACTACTCAAACCCAATCTGAAGCCACATAAATCCACTCTTCACAAAGACCTGATGCGGTAAATACAATAAAATTGACAGCAATGAAACTCTCATTTGCAGACCTGGGTAGCAAACGAGACAACCTTTCAGGTTGAGCTAATCTTCCCTCCCCCCATTCATTTTTTCCTCCTGAGGAAACAAAAGAAAAGAGTTTGAGGCAGGTTGATCCTACTGACCTCTGAGTTCAATTCAGCTTGGTGCAAAACTAAACTGGCAAAAACTTCAGGCCATCCAGGCATGACCATCCCAGACCCTGATTGAGGGGGTGGCTGGGAGTTTACATGGTTTGAGTTACAAAAGGCTAAAGTTGATCAATAAAATGTAAATAATGCTAAGAAAGAGAAGGCAGGTGTTTGGAGAGGGAGCACACAAGGTCAGGACATGTCCAGGACTACTGAGAATGAGCTGTTTGACTCCTCCTCCTCCCTTCTGCTCAGGAGCTTCTCAGCACGTGGGGAGCTGCGTGCACAGCCCCCAAAGACCAAAGACCCATCATTCTTGTGAGTTTAAATTATTCCATTTCCACGTGTGGAGACTTGGTTGGGGGGAGCAGTAGGTTGGTTGCTTGTTTTGTTGTTTCCCAAACATGTATTGGCTTTAATTTAAGTGAACTCCAGGCTTTCTTGTTTGAGGAGAAATTCATAGGCACAGGCACGCTCATCTAAATGAAGGTTGCTGGGAGCATAGTTGGGCACATTCCTGTAGGAATGGATTGAAAAAGAAATCTCTCTAATTTCCTTCTGCCTCTTGCTGTAGCTCAGAGTCCTGACTGTTCCCCACAAGTGTGGAGGTACTCGCTGAACTCGAATTTCTCACGACACAACACAGAAGTGCTTTGCCAGTGACCCAGGCTGGCAGAGCAGGAGGGAGGTGCCTCCCCAGACTGGGAGCAGATGGTCGCACGTCAGAACAAGGGAGTGCAGCTTTGCTGGAGCAGAAGGGAGAGCGGGAGGGAAGACACAGCCTGCAACAGATTCATGAATGAAGGGTTTGTGCCCAAAATCCCCACTATGTTTAGAAGAGTTAATAAATTTAAACACATTGTAAGACACTGATTTTTTTTTCTGTGCACTGCTGACACCTACTGTGACATCCCACCCCGTGGCTGTGGGGCAGAACCTCCAGGTAACACAGAGCCCGAGCCCCTCCAGGCATGGATCAGGCAGCTTCTCTCCCTCACCCAAGTTCAGGCTCCCTTGGCCAAACAGCAGCAAAAAGGGCTTGTTTCAGAGCAGCTCCAGCCGTGCTGTGCCCACTGCAGCTCTCACACTCCAATTCATTAGTTTAACACACTTCTAGCAGACTACATGATTAAAACAGACCTGTTAAAGACTGAGCTATTGGGGAATTATTTTAAAATATAAACACGCACATGTTGTACACACAAACACACTCTACTTTAGCAGATGAAATAATTTTGCTTAACTAGTGCTGTTCATGAATCTTAACTATAGGAGGCTTTTAAAGTGTTGTAAAGACAAAAGCTGAAGCAAACCCAAGTCAGCAGGGCTTCTCCCTTGTGGATTCCAGGAGAACGCAGACCTTTTCTGTAATAAATTTACTTTGACAGCTGCTAAAAAATTTACCAAGCTTGACAGCATGCACAGAAAGTGAAACAGGACAGAGGATTGCGTGGGCTTCCCTGCTAACCCCAACGAAAAGCTGTTTGTTCTGAAGAAATAATATTTAATTACATTTGTGTGGCAAACTTCAAGCGCGAGGTTTGTTGGCTACAGCCTGCCCTCCCACAGACACTGTTTTGTGTAGTCAATTTGTAGACAATGTGTTCTGCTCTCACAGAGAATAAATGAGGGTTCGGTTTGAGCAGGCACTGGATTGTAGTTGGAATATAAAACACACTGTCCTGTCAGAAGTAACTTCTCCTTTTCAGACCAAGACAAAGCAGAAAAACAGTGCTTTGATGACTCCTACAATGAATTTGAAGAAATGACTTTGAAGAATTCTGAGCCTCTCAGAATTTCACTTTCAGCCACAAAAGATCAGTTTGATTTTGTACCTATATGGATCTGAATCCATCTCACTTTCCCCCTTAATGCTTCCAAAGTGCTAATGGCAGCACAAAAGACTTCAGTGGTTGAACAGAAAATGAAAACAAATTGCAGGAACTGTGGCCAAGCAAGAGCTGAAAGTGCTCCATGGCAGGGGAGAGCCGACTGTTTACTCGGCCGGCACTCGGTGCCCATCCCGCATTGATTTGTTGGACCTGCAGAGCCCATTGATATTGCTGAGCTCATCCCAAGCCCGGGCTCCAGCAAATTTGGAAGGTGATAACCCGGAGTATTAGAGAGAGAACATGTGCTATTGAGTAAAGCCCTAAATGTGATTGACTCAAACACATTGATTTCTGCATGGCTGGATTGGGAATGTGATTTTGAACAGAAGGAAAGGAGGGAGCTCTCTGCTGCCTAAAGATCCCACATAGGAGGTGGCAGAAGGAAGGTCCTTGGCTATGTAAAATACACCTTTCTTAATTCTTCATCACCTTTGGAACATCACCTTCCTTCAGTGCTTGTTTGTTTTTCTCTGTGCTCAAAGGGAAACATTTGTAAAGAATTGCAGCTGTAAGGAACCTTCCTGAGCAATATTTATGTCATGCCTTAGGAGGGCACTGCAGAATGCAAAGGGACACGGGACAAATGTGGCAGGTGGCAGCTTCTTCCCAGAGTTTACAGGGCAATTTAACATTGAATCTTAGAGAGAGATTTTTTCCTGGCTGAGAGGACATAAATCATAGCCAGCACTGCGGGCCAGCACATCATCTGAAACGCTGCTCATCTACTTGCAGAAACTGATAATTAAGGGCATATAAAAAGTCACTTTACTACACATGCAAGTACCAAACACTCATGTTATTTCACCATGAAAAATTACTGTTTTCAACATCCCTCAGAGATTAAGCGTGTTCCTGAACTACTCTTCCCAACTAAAGCATGTACTAGAAAGTGATGTTTTCCTCAGATCCCAAGACAAATTGATTTCAGTCACACTTGTGGGTTATTCTGCAAAAATGACATCTTGCAGGACAAATTTTTTTCGCCTTAAAATTAATCAATTCCTTCAAAATCCTAAAGTGGAGAGAGAGTAATGATTTTATCAAATCTTATTTCTCGCTCTCGTAAATGTCTGAAGTCATCAACGAATGAAGGAAGACTTTACAATGTATTTCCTCGAGCAATTTCTGCTGATAAAGAATTATCTGGAGCAACTCTTGCAAAACATCTAAAACCCGTGTATGTTCAGTGGGTGGATGGATTATCAGCAAAAGATACTGAACAGAACAATTTTAAATAAAAAATAAAGTTCCTTTAACATGCTAATTGGAATCTGTTCACAACTTTTTCCCCTGGTAATTCTTTCCCCTCCCCTCCAGCTTCCTAGACTTCAGGAATGTTTTTCCAGCTAAGCAGAAATCATTCAACACCATTTAGGACAAATCCTGAGTGCTGTGCTATCAGGTTGAGGGACTTGTTCTTAGTGCCCATCAGGTTTGGTTCTTTTTGTGCCTTTTGTTTTGCATTTATGGTCACTGGCAACGCTCCTGGGATCATCTGTCCAGCTCTATTCCATATCCACATACAAATGCAAACAAGCACAAGAAGTAAAGAAAATCCAGAGTAGATATCTGATAGAATAGCTCACATCTTAGTGCTCAAAACTTTCCCAAAGAGGAGGAAATGTTTTGAGTGTGTTTAACTCCCTTTGACATCAGCTCTTATTTAGTTCATCTGGAGGTCAATAGGAACTGAGTGCCTTCAGCAGCTTGAGAGGGATATGTAGCGTTTTACAGGGCTGTAACTTGTAGCTATTTCTATCATTCAATGGGGCAAACCCTATCAATTCTGCTGACACTGAGAAGGTCTGCTTTTGAAAGGTGCTGATCCTCATTACTGCAAAGGGGACCCGACCTCACGTTTAAGAATGACAGTGCTGGTACTTCTGTCACCAGATTTGTGCTAGTACAGCCCTTACCTTCCTCTGTCACAGCTGATAAACCAAGATTACAAACCCAAGGACCTGCCAAATTTACCAGCAAAGTGACTTCTTTCAAAGTGACCCCACAGAATGAAACAAGGATTCACTGTGACCCTGCATTTTGGGATAAAACAGATTTGCAAGCCTTGAAACTACGTTAGAGCTTCTGTAAACACTGACAGCTGACATTCCCCAGGTCCACACTGTACTGTGTAAGGTCCACCTGCTGTATAATCCTACAGCTTCTCCTTTTGATTCCTGAGTCCACTCCCAGCCCCAACACGTGCTTGTGTTCCTTAAAGATTGGGAAAACTCTTCTACATTCCAAGAGCAGAACGTGACTTAGGCACCTTTCTGCTGTTTATCTCCCTCGGCTCATAAAACGTACCGGGGATGATAGAGGCACAAAAGGAATTCTTCCACTTTATGGTCACAGAACTTCATTTTGAAAGAACAGCTCTTCAGCAAGAGGCCACGCAGGATCAGATTCCAGCACTGTGCATCCAAAATTAAAAGGAAGGGTGATGGGCAGTTGGCAATCACAGGCAATGCTTTTACCCAGATCCTACAGGCTCCTTTATGGCCACTGAGCAGTGCAAGGGCTACAAAGGATCCCTCAGCAAACATCTGGAAATTAAATTTTTGGCCTAATAGAAGCCCACAGCTGTGAGAAAGGAATTGGGTTCATTTCAGTGGGGAGCAGTTTCTGTGTCAGGCACCTGTTGTGCTGGAGCTGGAGCTTTCAGGGAGGGTTAGCTGGGCTGTCAGGGATGAAAAATGGCCAAAGAGCTGTCCTGCTTTGACTCTGCTGGGTCTACAGTGCCCCTGATGAGCTGCTCAAGGAGCTGGGGCAGCCAGCAACTCAGCAAGATTCAAACAACTGCTTCCTCAGAAAGGAAAAAAAACGTTTTGAAGACACAGCTTATCTAAATTATTATTTTGGTTTAGACAGCCTTGCACTTCACTGCCAATTAAATGCAAATTTAACAGGCTACAAAAACCAAATCAGCAAAGAAAAAGCAAAAACAAGCCATGAAATAGTTCCCTCTGTTCAAAAATAAGAATGATTGGGTACTGAAGCTGATGTCTACCCCTTCCAAAGCAAAGGCTGTAAGTGTAAGTCTCACATTTCTGTGGTAGCAATAATGGATCACAGTCCCAGGACTGGCCAGGAGCACCAAGCAGCCTTAACCAGCCACCTGTGGATTCCCCCTGAGCCACAGACTTCTCCAGAGGGAGAACATTCTTTTGACCCTCCCAACCTTTTCATTTTCTTAGTTTCACCTTCCTTTTTAGTATTCCTGTTTCTGGCAATTCTGTTTCTCTCAGAGAGAAAGAGAACCTGTCAGAATTTCTAAGTACAAAATATTTCAGATCACCCAGACTGTCCTGCAAAAGACACAGGAAATGTTTTGCTCTGCATTTAATATGTAAATTGCAGTTGATTTTTAGGTCAAAACTAAAACAGAGGAAATAAAAGTAACATTTAAACATTAGACTGTTGTGAGGGTGGGATTTGCTTTCTAACAGAGTTTGTCAGTGACATCCCTGGTGCCCTGGGTACAACCAGCCAGCCTTGGATCAGCCCTACACTACAGAATGACCTATGAGTAAAATTAGAGTCTATTACAAACAAAGAAATGGCAATTATGTGAGCAGTCCAACAGTACTGCTTTAAACAGGAATAAGGAGTGAGACATAAGCAACTTTGGAAGTTAGGTTTTATGTAAATGAAGCCTTTTAAATGCTTTTCGTGATGCTGAATGAACTTGTTGCCATCCTCAGTGCTTTGCAAAAGCAAGAGGCTGCTTGGCTTTGGAAAACAGGTCTCTGGAGCAAGATCCAACTCGAAATAAATACGTTTCTTTTAGTATTTCATTAGGCAGCTGAAGTTATCTGCCTCATGCAATGCTGCACTCCGAGAGGTCAGACCAAGTTCAGACAGCACTGGAGCAATTTCTGCTGAAGTACAGAGGTCCTGGGTGACACTGTCACTGCACATTTTGGGAGGAATTTCAGCAACATAAACATTAGTGAAAGTGCTGATGTTAAACCAGTATTAAAAGCATGTGCTGAAAATTTACTCTTTCACACTGCTGTGGAAAGCCAGTGAGAGAAAGGGCCAAGGGTTACCCTCAGCTCAGCTGAGAATATCTGGTATTGTTCACTTAAACCAGACTTTTAATATCATGTTCCTTCCCTCTGATCTCTAGTTCTTACCTGGGACTACTGGTGCCTTGTATTAGTTTGGAGCCTTGTGGTTTTATCCAGCAATCAGCCCTAGAGCAACATGTTCCTGCCAGGTGCCCAAGGGTGTTAATTCATGGGAATCAAGGGGAATTTTACTGCAGACTTCCCAGGGCCAGAGTTCCACCAGGACTCTGCCAGTGACACAGTTCACTGCCAAAGGACTGGCTTCTGACCCTCTGCTGGACCATCAGTACGTACAATCCAAGAATTTATTAGTGACACTGTATTCTTCAGCCAGCCCTTTTGCTCTGGATCCAACTGCTGAACTGCCAGAGCTAATTATTGCACTGTGAGATTTCAAGAACACTGTAACGCTGCATTTTAATGTCTTGATTATCTTCCTGCCAGGGAAGCTCCAAGGAGAGCAACCACAGCATTCCAAGCATTGCATAGCTGCTGACAATAAAAGCTGCCCTCTCTGGGACCAGGGACCAAAGGTTTCCCCCAGAACTTTATTGAGAAGGAGCTCACAAGACTCAGAGCTGCAGCAGAGCTGGTGACGAGCTGGCCCCCACTTTAGGGCACAGGATTCTCCTGCAGTCAGTTTGGAACAGCAGCAGAGCAAAAACTCATATGGAAAAACTGTTCCTTACTCAGTAACTTCAGTCTACAAACCAGTTTTGGCAGAGTGACTTATTCTGGAAGTTTGTTCACTAAATATTAATGTCAAGAGGAAATATAACTAATATGTTCAAGTCCCACAGCGTAATCAGGAGGACACAGCTCGCTCTGTGGCACTACTATGTAATAATCTGGTCTAACTAAATGTATTTCTCCTCCTGGGCTGTCTTGGCACACTGCTGCTAATGAGATTTTATAGTCCATGCCAGACACCCTCACATCAATTTTCTTATTTCTAACATGAAATTATGAATAATGTATTTTCCTCTGTATCTCAAACTAATGCTCTTTCACTGGGAGAAATATGAATAAATCCAAATGTTAATTATTTAAAATTTCTATTTATCTTTACAAGCAAAAATAATGACATTGACTGCATTAGGTGACCCCAAAATAAAATGTGCTTCATGTGGTAAATGCTCAGAAACAACAGTGCAGGACACATCTGTAAGCTGGGTTTTTCCTCTTGCCATAACAGACTGATACACAAATGGTGTGGCTCAGGTCTCCTGCAGCTGGACATAGAAAAATGGTTGAAAGGAGGCAATAAAATGGCTAAACTAAGAGCTGCAAAATTCCACAGTGAGTATGTATCTACACACACACACATTTTTGATTACAGAACAGTTCCATGAGAAATTCTTGTCTTTAAAGTCCAAACATCCAGGAGCCTGATTGTCACTGTTGGTGTGGGGTAAATTGGAACAAGTGAAATCAACTGAGCTGGCAAAATTAATGCAATCTGAGGACCTGGACAGCCTTTGTGAAAATAAATCTGGCTCACCTATGGAGAAGGCACATTTCCAAAGATATCCAAGAGGTTTGACAGCATGAGCTGCTGTTTGCATGTATTTTTTCTCTTTCACATGCTACAGGCAGCAATATACATTGAGCAATAAACCCTAACACCAAGGTGTTCTCGGGAATAACAGATCATCTGCCTGCCTATGAAAATAAGCTCAGTTTAAAATGTATCACTTTTTTTTTTTCCCAGCAAAGCAAATGATGCTAAGTGATTCAACTCTCACATCCATTTACAGAAACAATTATAAGAGGCAATAGCATATAAATCTCTTAAGCCCCAGTGTATCTTCCAATCCTGATTTAAAAAACTAATGCCTGTCTTGTGAAAATCATGTTTAATAATTCTTCTTATGGGCACCGTGCAGGGAAATGAAAGAACTGTAGCTTTAGGCACATTTTGCACAGTGCTCTGTTTGCTTGTGTCCCTGAACAGGAGTTAAAAACTACTGGAAATAAACATCACCTCAGCATTTTCTCCCCCTTCAAGTTTTACAGCTGGCAGAGGTTTTCATTTTATACAAACATGTTGTCAGGGGACAGCAGAGCAACAACTGACCTTTGAATCAGTAACACAAGTTGTGTCAAACCCAGCTAAATATACAAAAGTTAAGCCTGAACCCATCAAATGCAGCGTTTTCAGCTCAAAAATCTCCAGCAGGTCTTCAGAAGAGAGTGGGAGAGGTAAATTATAGACAGATTAAGACACTATTGGCAGTTCTTCCCTCTGGATTCTGCAGCTTTTGTTCTGGTGTGACCACAGCCAGACCCTGCCACCATCAGACATTAGACAGGTACTCTGCAACCACCTCCACGAGTCGTTTGGAGCTCATGGAGAGAATTCCTGTACTGAAAAGCCCACAGAAACCAGAGCCTTTGACCCACCACCCCCAGGCTGCTCTGAGACAGAGGATGAGCCCTGCTCCTTTACCTCCAGGAGCCTCCAGCACCTGAGAGCACAGCATCTGGAACGTGTCCTAATTAAAAGTGAGGTGTGGGGGGTGCCTTGAGGGACAGGTGGTGTGAGAGGCTGAGGACATGGACTTTTGAAGTGCAGATCACCTGCCACACCACTCAGGGAGACTTGCCCTTCCAAAGCATTCTGTGGAGAGATCAGTGGAGCTTCACCAGCTGACAAAGGAGGAGGGTTTGTCACCACTCGGTGCATCCAGGGTCTCCCCAGAGATTCTCTGCTTTCTGCTGGTGCCACAGCGTCCTG
This sequence comes from Anabacerthia variegaticeps, assembly GCA_035583185.1. Classification (NCBI taxonomy): domain Eukaryota; kingdom Metazoa; phylum Chordata; class Aves; order Passeriformes; family Furnariidae; genus Anabacerthia; species Anabacerthia variegaticeps. The sequence continues at coordinate 5,298,526 of JAWWEW010000042.1, forward strand.
TCACTTGTCTTAGATTCTGATCTCACTTGGATTTTGAGAGGAGCTGAAGGTAAACTTTGGAGAGTAACTGTTTCTTTGTTTTGTTGTGTTTGCTTCCTCTAGCAACTTGCCAAAAGGGCTGATCCAGGAGTACGTGACTATTAAACAGCTTTGAAAAAAGGTGGTTTTTTCACTTCATAATCCTGCTGAAATAGCACTGGCTTTGCTTCTCCCATTTCTGGAGAAAAGTGAGGGGACCCATCACCACCACCAGTGCCTGACAGTTCAATGCTTCTGATGAAAACTTCATTATCCTTTCCTGGGCCCCACCTGAAAGCACTTTCTCAGGCTCATTAATAAATAGAGAGCTTACAGAAGTTACTGTGTTTCATATGCACACTATAAATGTCATTTAAAAATCACATCAAGGGTGTGGATGAGATTTTCAAGGTGAGATTTAAAACTAATGGAAGTGGAAAAAGAATTTAATCAGTCATGGCAAACCTGTCAAACTTCCTATTTCACTGTCTGCCATGTACAAATATGCATAATAACCACTGCTTAATAGATGAACTCTAGCACACATTAAAAATCAACTGTTGAAACGGATGCAAACACACTTAAGGTAAAATTTGCATCAGGATATGCCTCTGAAACTCCCTTATGAGGCTTTTGAAAAGCTTCTATGAAGGACTCTTGCTGCTTTCAGTCCTTCATTTATTCTTAATACACTGAGAAACGAAATAATAGATTCACTTCAGCCTCCAGATCCATTACTTCAGGCAAGCAGAATTAGTTTAGTCCATGTTTTTTTCCCAATACTTAATTAAAACCCCGTTGTAAAGGGAAATATATTCTCTGCAATATTAATCTTTGTTTATTCTTCCTCTTCTTTAATAGGAATAAACATCATATAAAGGATATGAATAACTAAATGCTGAAGTTAAACCCTGTGCCTGCATGGGAGCTCTCTGCCATCCCACTTGTACAGAGTTTCCAATGGCCAGAACCTGGGGCAGGCCTGGCAGGGAAGTCAGAGCCCCCTCACCAGTTTTGCTTCTTTGTCACCCTCCAACCTCTGGTCACCAACAGGATCAAATCTCCTGTTATGCCCTGAACAAGCAGAGTTAAACCTTTGCATGGAAGCCAAGCAATCTCCAAAGGAACCAACAGCAACAGATCTGGATCCCACAGCAGAGCTCACAAGCAAACCTACTAGTTTAGACACAGCAGCCAGATAGTGACTGGAAACCCTTTACATACATGGTGACATTTATGCACTAAAATAATTTCTTATTTGTAGGGAGCAAGAAGAATTTAAAAATAAAGCTTAGCAGAATGGAATGGTCAATTATGTTATATCATTTTCTCTAAGCATGTTAAAGGTTAATATATTAAAATTTGACATAAAGGCTCATGTTTGTTCAAGGTCAGTGAAAAGGGGAGATTATAAATACCCACAAAATCACCAATGGATGACACAGCAATTTGCTGAATACACCAATTACATCCATGTCAGCAGGCACAAGAAACATGTTTTGTGGGTCTTCTTTTTCCTCTCCAGACACTTGTGGCCAACCAAGCGTCTCCCAGGCTTTTAGGGTTGTCCACTGCTTTCACAAAGAGCTCCAAAAGTTTCTACAGCTGTGCACAGAGGCAGAGCCTTTACATCTTTACCTCTCCTGCAGAAATAACATCAGTCACTAACAGTCTTGGGGTAGGGAGGATGGAAGGCTGGCAAGGTCCAATCCTGCCCTAAGTTGTCATAGTCTTCAAAAGCAAGAGGATGCTAAATTATTGCTCAGACAGCACAAGTTCCACACCTTGTTTTGACACCTTGCTGCTTAATGGCTTATCAAGGAACATCTGCCTTGAGCCCACCTGGAGCAGACCTGAGCTGTCCCTCCTGTCTCCCCCAGCAAACTGCACTGGGACAGCTCTACACCCTCACACCCAGCACGACTTCCAGACTCTGGTTTCCTTTGGCAGGGTAACAATCTTGTCCTCGATGCATTCAGTTTGTTACATTTGCTTTTCCCTGCCTTGGGAGGGCACAGGGAACTCCATACTCCCTTCAAAGCTCAGATCAGCTCTGTCTCAGGACAGAAAGACAAAGCCCAGTCGGACTCTGGTCACAGCAGTGTTGTTGCTTGGTGGTCACTGCACTATCAGCAGGGACAGCCCCTCTGGAGTGTCAGGTTTCCAGAGTGAATGAGTAGATAAACACAGTTAAAGCAATAGCTGCTCCTTGTGTTCCTTTCAGTTTGACAGCTGTGCTTCAGCTGTGATTATACTCTGTTCTGTACGAGGAAACGTGCTGGCTGCCTTCTAATGAACTCTTCATCATCAAAAACCTCAATATAAGGCCCAGCAATTAAATATTTGGAAAGAAATGGACTGAGACCACAAAATCAGACATGTTCTAAAGTACAGACATTAGTGTAGTGTTAATCATCCCCTGCAGTGTGTTCCAGTGACTAACCAGACAGAAAGAAACCACAGCACTTGGGGTAAAACCAAAGAAGCCCAGAAGATGCACACCAGGACAGCTCTCGTGCACTTAGCTGCGAACACAGGCCACAGAGGATAAGCAGTGAAAGCACACAACCCTTCCCCTCAACAAATAATCATCATCATTCACCCAAAATGTTATTTCCACCCTGCAATCCTGACCTCCAGCTCCAGTTTGACTGATGGTGCTGGCAGAGGGGGCAGCTGATAAATTGAGCCATCACCACGTTCCCAGCACAGAGATAATTCTCAGAGCTGGTCGATCTGCTACAGCGACTGTCACACCTCACCAGCTCCAGGGCACAGAGTCACACAAAGCAAGGGGCTGCATGCAAGACCCCCTAAGATCTGGGAGTGTCTTGCTCCACTGACATGGAACAAGGGGCTTGGAGAACTGTGAGAACAAACAGAGCAATGCATGGTGTCTAAGGATGGTCCAGATGTTGGGGTGTCAGTGGTGGTAACCGGGACAGATCATTGTGGGCTGTCCTTCCTACAGAGCCAGATTCAGCTGGGAGGAGGGTACAACTGGGTGACATGGAAAGGTTCACCTGCAGGTGCTCTGTTCCCCAAAACAAGAGTTCCCAGATCAGCAGCTGTGAAACAGCCAGGACACAAAGGGGCTGGAGCAAGCCCCACGTAGGGTGGTTGGCAGTGGAAGGGTCCGGGCACAGCCCTCTCCGCCCCATCCCTTTATCCTGCAGCGTAGGAGTGCTCAGCTGGTAGAACCTACCTCACTGACAGCGGCATCGCAGCCTTCCCCAGCTTTTATAGACTATTGTCCCCAGCCCTAGAGGCAAATAAACCCTTTTCAAATAAATTTCAATTAGCCAGGCTTTCCTATTGTTAAAGATCAAGGAAAAGCCCCGGAGAACCCGATTAACATGCAAATGAGTAGGTACACAAACACAGTTCCTACGTGAGCCAGTATCAGCAGAAACACAATTAATTCTAAATACAGATACATCCAGCTAGATTAACATTGGGCAGCTTTGTAACAGGCTCTCATAACCTGCTCATTTACACCCAGTGCTGCCGCTGAGCCTCCCCGAGAGGCAGAGGAGCCTCCCCGTGTCTTTGCTGCCAAACAGTGAGATCCGTGCGGGTACATCTCCCCGGCTCCCTGGCTGGAAGCGCCAGCAGAGAAGCGGCTCTGCGATGTGCCCCGCGGAGCAGCTCCAGGACCCGCACCGCACACCCGGGCCGAGCCCACCCCGCCTTGGGACGGTGAATTCCGCCCCTCCACAAGGATTTCTGGCTCCGTTTAGCTGTCCTGCCCTGAAAAACCCAGTGCAGCACATTGTGCTCTGCACCAGCAGCTCCATTCCCCTGACAACTGAGCTGACATTGCTTTCGTGACCTTTCCTGAAGACGTGTGTCCCGTGGACAAAATTCCCATGAAGCCCAAAGCCTTCCCCGACAGCGCAGGATTTTAGAGCTAGGAGCTCCACTGCAACTCCAAGAGTCATTTGCTTTTTCATTTTGCAGTAATCAACCTGCTCTGACCCTTATTTTTCTCATTGGCATTCAACAAGTTATTTAACCTAGCAATTTCTTGAGGCACTAACACCTTCCTTCCTGAAAGGAGTATTCTGATAATTTCTAATTTAATATTTGCAAAATGCTTTCTATGGTTTTATTATAATTATCCCCTTACTGAAGGCAAAAATAATCCCAGTCCTTTATCTCATTTTGCCAGGACAGCATCACCAGGCCCCCACCCCTACACAAAATTGCCATGAAACACATTTCATTACAAATCAGTCAGGTCTTTCAAAAAATTTCTGTTGCTCATGATTGTTTGCCTCCCACCTTTCCACCATGCTGTGGGATCACTTGTTATTTTCATTTTTTTCTACTAACCTTATTCCAAAAAGTGCATAAAGTTTAAACAAGCTACAACTTTCTAAAAATGTATTTAAAAATACATTTTTCATAAGTTTTTCCTCCTGTAACTGAGTTACAGAAGTCATGCTGTTTCAGCCAGGAAGAGTATTAGGCTGTTGAATGTGAGCCACACAGAGTAAGGTTAAGATTTTGAATAGCATAGTATAGCCTAAACACGTTATTAAAACACAAATACTGCATCAGCTGAAACAAATAAAGGAGAGAGCAGCATAAACCAAATTACAGTATCAGTGAAAAGTCTCAATCTCTGTTTTCTAAGTTCTAAAATAATGTCAAGTTTTCCTTCCTCTCAGCCCTTCCTTCCGGGCACTTTCACAGGGATCTGGATTGTATCACAGCAGTTCCAGAACATGGCACTGAGCTTTAATATTGAGATACATTGGCTCTGTAGAGCTCAGAGCTGTACACAGACAAGAATGTTAACACTTGTTAGCAAGCCTGGTTAAGATAATTGTAGTCTGTCATGCCAACAGATAATGTGTCTCCTGCAGCCCCTGCAAAACTCATGTGATGCCAATACAAGCAAGGAAAAACTGATCAGAAGATGTTGTCCATGTGCAAATGAGGCACCCAGAAATGGTTTGTGTCACCTGGGGGGCAGATCCCCACTGGGGACACTGCTCACTGAACCCAGGATGGTCTTCAACTGCAGAGAATCCTGCTGGGGTTGTACGCTGGAAACAGACTGGGAGGAGACTCCTGCAGTGATGTCTTTGCCAAAGACCTGCAGTTTGGCAAGGCAAAGCTTTCCAACTCCAACAGAGAGGCTTTCCCTCTCCAGAGATACGGGTAAGCAAAAAGAAACTGCTGCTCTTTGCATGCAACAACATTAACCAGCAATCAGTCCTCCCAGTTTAGTCCACAAGCTTGATTGAGCTTTTCTGACTGGAGAATGGAAAGCCAAAGGGACGGAAGGAGAGAGGTCACCCTGTGCAGTTGCATCCACAGCAGATGCATTTTGTCAGCACCAATGTGCCAATACTCCTGGGCCAGCAAAGGGCTGCAGATTCAGCAGATGTTGGGAAATAGGAATAGTCAATCTATATTCAAAGGGACTGCTTTGTAAAGACTAAGCTTGCAGTGCTTCTGGAGAAATTCTACATTGAAATCACTCCCCTGAACAAATAAATGTACAACAAAACCCGACCAATGCAAAAGGCAGAACAACTCCTGAACAAGAGCCATTGAATTTGGTGCAAATGTTTGAGCTCAGGAAGCACTTGCAGCAATAAAGTACCAGTGTAAATTAATTGCAGACTTTTAAGAGCCTGTGCAACAATAGAGGCAAATCTAACGCTCGCACCTCCTGGGAATCCTGATTCAGCAGCAACTTCTCAGGCTGTTCAACCGTGACAGAAACTGGCACCCTCAGCCCATGCTAATACTCCTCTTGCAATATTTAAGAAGCGTTATGCTACAAACCAGGAGAGACTTCAAAATATTGTGATGTCCAAATATGTTATTACCTAAACAGAAGGTCTTAATGGGGTCATTTGCAAAGTAATGCTTTGCAAGAATGGAATTCTGTAGGTGTGTGAACCAAACAACCCCAAACTGTCAGGTTTGCTTTGAGCAGGTTTTTAATCCCAGCAGGGTGTAGGGACAGAGACAGGCTAGCCCAATAACCCCAAATCTTGATCAAGCCTAAATAAGTACTTCTGACTTGCCACCATTAATGAACATGACATAAATTGAGTTGAACCCTAAATGCTGTCTAGCTGTCTTGAATCCTGGCCTTAGACTGCAAAGCATAAAATGCTAAGTGTGGATGATTCTAACATGCTGCAGTCCTTAGCCATAAGCTGAACTTAATATTTAATAGAGTCACAGCTGTAAGGATCTCTCAGCATGGCCATACAGCTGCTCTCTCTCCTTCAGGTGCCCCAGTTGTCCAGCCTGCACGCAGACATGTGCATATGCTCCAGCCTGGGACAACTGGCAGCATTTCATTCATAAAGAAATTGGAATGCACATGACAGGCTCTCCCACGAGGCAGGAGGGGGGAACGCCGTGACAGAGTTTGGAGATTTGGGGGGTTTTGTTTGTTTGCTTTTAGTGCTTTTGTTTGGGTTTTTTGTTTTGTTTTTGTTTGTTAGTTTGTTTCTTTCTTTCTTTCTTTTTAGTTTTGCCCCAAATGATTCCCCAAGGACTATCCCACTTAGTGTGAAATCTGAAGATATTTCAGGAGTTACTCTGGGGCTTGTTTATCCATCTCCACCCCAACACCTATAGATTCCACAGGCATAGGATCACAGGTTGATGCCAAACAGCACCTGAACTGGCACTTGAATGAGGGCCTTGGATAAGCTCTGCTATCCTACCCAGTGGGAAATGCAACAGGAGAGCCACAGATAGGCTGGAATTCTGCATTACAGTAACACCCCTTTATGAAATAGGAGGAGTCCACGCTTTGGGAATTGCAATTCCCTGCTGGACAGAGGGATAGCACACTTGAGAGCTATTTCCAGAATTTAAGAGGCACATCAATCCTGAGCTAGCCCACTGCACAAGGATGTATTTCCATGCCAGTGCTGAAGGTCTCAGAGTAATGGTCCATTACGGAGTCGCACGGAGGGAATTGCTCACTACGCGCCCCGGGGAGGGAGTGGTCCTGAGCGCTGGGGCAGGCACAGCACTGATGGCTCGGGGTGGGGAGGGAGTAGATCTGTGGGCACTTTTATTCTGCAACTGAAAGAGAGACGAGAAGGTCTGTCTTCAGATTAGACAGAAAAAAATCCTACCTGGGGATTTCAATACCTAAACATTGCAAAGGAATGTTCTATTGCAGCTCAAAATTACACGTGTCTACAAAATATTTTTATAGGCTCATTCAAAAGTCTCAGTTTTACTTTCATTACCTTCTAATCTTCCTTTTACTATGTATATGTATTATTTAACTGGTAATTTGCATTTATGCTCTAAAAACTGTTTGGGAAAGGATTTGAAATTGGTTTATACATGACTTAACGATAAAAAACCCCAAAACAAGGTAAATGCTCCATCCCCACACAACAGTGATAAAAAGTATTCAAGGTTGGCTTTTTTAGTGTGGCTGGGGGGTTGTTTGGGTTTTTAGGCTTGGGTTTGTTTGTGGGTGTATTTGGTTTTTTGAGGGGTTTAGGGAGGGGTTTTTGTTGTTTGCTTTGCTGTTTTATTTTGTGATTTTTTTTAATGTTGGCAGGAAATGCAGTATAAACATCCATTTATATCAGATTCGTAATTATGTATTCAGGTAGAGTTTCAGATAGCTTTGAATCAGTAGAGATGGCACTATTCTGCAGTCAGATATTCTTCATACGCATTGCTATATAACGATTGATCATAACACAAAAGGAAGTTATTTTAATGCTTTGGGGGTATTCTACAAGAAATAGATACCCTTGTCCTCTGCACAAATAATTTCTAAGCAATGAGCTGTTCTTATTGACTGTGATGGGGTCAACATGAAAGCAGCAGAGAAGCCCTCCCTGCCCAGAGAGGGAGTGCATGTCCAAATGATCATGCTGAGACAAGCACTGGTTTGTCAAGCTGCTGGAACCAAACTTCAGGACATGAAGTCTGTACTACATACACAGATCTCAACGCCACCATTTCCCCTACCTGGAACCTATCAGCTTACCCATAGCCTGGTAACCTGAGCTGCCTATAACCCTGCTATTTCTCACAGCCTGAGACCAGGCTGATGTAACAGACCTGTTTCTACTTCACACCTAGGGAAGCCCAAGGAGCTGCCTGACATGCTCAAAGCAAAACATGGACAACTAAGGCAGCTGGATTATTACTCATAAAAGCAGATATGCTGTCAGACACAGGTATTGGTGTTGCCTTACACCTAAGGCTGTGAAAAGTGTGTCAATGACCTCAAACAATCTCCATCAGTCACCTGAGAACAAATCCATCCTCAGCATAGAGGTGGCAGTGTAAAAGTGTAGAGCAGGGCAGGGCAGCCTGGCTGAGCTTGCACTAACACACTGCCCTAGCACCAGTCACAGCAGTTTGCAGAGCAGCGCTCACATTTTCGACATTTCTCTCAATTTTCTGTCACTGCAGCCCAGTTACCAAGCTCAATTAGTACCCAGAAGGCTGACATTTCCTCCCCCTGCCTTCCACGGGGGGTGACAAACGCACAGCTGCAGTTTTGCTGTGGCCAGTCCTCTGGTGGCACTTGGCTGACACCTGTCGACACGGACCCACACTCAGCCACGACACAACTGCTTCACTGGCATTTTAATCCCTTCACCTGCAGCTTTTAATTATTGCTGGAAAGCGTTTTGAAGCTAAAACCGTGCTGGAGAAATGCTGTGTATTATCAGCTCTGCTCGATGGCACTTGCTTTAGGATATCTGTTCTAGGCTACCCAGTGAGGGAAGCAACAAATTAAGTGGTTATCCAAATTAACCAGCTGCATGAACAAAGACTAAAGGAGGGGACAACACCTGGCACACCACTGAGGAAAGACAGTTTCCTGCTGACACCTTGCTCTTAGCTGAAGGAGCCCCAAATTAGCCAAGGCACTCAGGAAAGGTACTTGTCCTTTCCCCTGAGAGAGGATGTCAAGAACTGGGCTGTGACACCAGCAGGGAAACACTATTTTCTCCTCCTTATGAGCTTCCAATTCCCTTAACTACTGCAGGTCCTTCTTAGTGCCCAGAACCTGCTGATCCAGACTGAAGGCAGAGCATTTTTTGAGTGTACTGATGGGAAACTATCTATGGGGAGATCTATTTACCACTAGTTCTAACTTATTTCCATAACAAAGCCTAGATCCAGCAAGGATCCACCTTAGGCATATAGTTATACATTGCACTGATTTTAAAAAAAATAAAAACAAACAAAACAAAGGCTGTCCCTGAAAAATAGATGAATTTTGAATGGTTTGCTGTATCACTGACTTGACCCATGACAATACCCTGGAAATTGCCCAGGATCTGGAGCTTGTTACCTATACTAAAGCACTCAAAGAGTAAGCTATAGGCACCTGCTAGTTAAGACACAGATTTAAGCTTTTGCAAGCACTGCTTAGAGGCTTTGTTTTCACACTACTAAAGAAATAGGGGAAAACTCCATTGGGAAATCCAGGGAGAGCTTGTAGTTCATCACTGTGGCAAGTGCAGCACTTTGGGCAGTCCCACCTTCCCTCTGCCAGGTACCTCTCCGGAGCTGCTGTCCCTGGACTCCACGTGCTGGGATTTGGCCACGGATGAGCCCTTTGTGCAGCAGAGCTGCCCCAGCCAGCTGCTCTGCTTATCCCCAGAAATTCTTCATCTGTAAAAACATATCTAAGGTGTCTGAGAAAGGGATTCTTCCCCTGTGAGCTGGTTACCCTCGTGGAAAGCTTTGTCTGTTCACTCATTTGGATTCATATTACAGAAACTATTGCTGCAAGCAATTTCAGGATCCCTGCAGAGCCTGCTTTGCCCTGACTCTACAAAGTAGGAAAACAAACACATCATTCCTGTTTATCAGCCAGAACACTGCAACAGGCTGGATCACTTTTTTGGGCCAGACTGCCATTTATTTAATTGGTCACGGCTCTTTGGATTTCAACCAACTCACACTAAGATACATCTCAATGATCTCGTCCAGCCTTCAACAGTCCTGAAAGCAGAAACAGGTGACACCCCCCTACCCACCACAGCAATGCTTGCATTTCAAAAGAATGGAGTCACAATGGGACAGAAGGAAACAGCAATAAGCCTCATTGCGGAGAAAGAACAGGCAGGATGAAAGCACTTTGCAGCTCATGCAATTCTGGCATCACAATATGTACACTTCCCCAGGGTTACAGCAAAATGCTGCCTTTTCAGTTAGAAATGGATAGTCTAAGAACCTCTGAAAGGCAGCAAGCACTGGAGTATCCAGCTGCAAGCAGTTACCCCATACAAACTGTAGCAGAGAGGGGAGATGGAGAAGTAACCCTTCATTCATTCAACTTCCCTGATTTCTCCGTGGGAGCTCAAGCACTCAGGAAAACAAGAGGAGGAGAAATTTCCAGGTCACAACAGTTAAATTGCTACAGAAAGAAGCACAGAACATGAACTTGCAGTCCAAGAAATTTAAAGTTTAAAACTTCAATGAAAATACAAAACAAATAATAATGAAAGAAATTATTTGGCAGAGGTAAAGGGGTAGACCACAGAGTGTCTCCAGTTTAAAAGCCTGTGAAGGAGGTCTCTGCTGAGAGCTTGTAGAAAAGTCTCTGAAATGCAAAATTCCAGGTAAATGCAAAGAAAAGGGAAGATCTCATTAGCTACAAGGATCATGCCCTGCTGAGTATACCTGCACTTTTAAAAATTACCTTTGGTAGAAGTAATACCATAGTTTGAGTGACTCAGGTTTTCATTACACAGAAGCTTTGCCGTGCTATTACAGCAATATAAAGGCCTTAAAAGTAGTAAGGGATTGTGCCATACTTTGGAGCATCTCATCCAGCTTTGCTCTGCCCCAATTAGGGGGAAAAAGCCCTGAATTATAACTAAGAGGTATTCCAGAACACACAGGATACCTTCACTACATGAACCAGCCAACTCTCCAACTAGGCAAAAATTGTATTTGGGGCATTTATTACATCAATGTTATAGTCTGACTTTAGCAGGGACATAAGACATGCCTTTGCAATAGTCTTCAGGAACTTCAGGCTTTTTTGGGTGTCACATAAAATATTAGTCACCACAAACAGGAGGACAACCCATTAGTTCCTAAAAAACCTCTACAAGTTCCAAGAGGTGGGTCTGAATGCCAGTTGTGCTCTGGTTTCCTCCACAGTTCTCAGGAACTCATTCCATGTCTGTGCTGCAGCTTCCCATCTGTGGAGATGGTCTACCCTACATCAGAAATGGGGTTTATGAAAGAATGTGTTCTCTGTGTAAGCACTTCTACTCTTCCCTATGGAAGAGGAATGTGCCAGGCACTGCAGGTTGCTGATGATGTGGTGCTCTCCCTGTAATTCCTCAAGGGCATCTCATTACAGTCATATTTGGTGGCAGCAAACTTACCCAAGGACTCCTACACTTGTAGAAAACATGTATTGATATGTCCTTTTTCTTTTCCTTTGAGTCTGGGTGTTCCTGATCTAATGGAACAGCAACACAGTATCTGATTGATGAGGTAATATTTAATTGCATCATTACAGCTGTAAGAACACTGAAAGTTCTTGGCTTAGGTAAAGCTCCTTCTGAGGGAATGCCTGAAAAATGCAGCCCTCAAAGAAAGCACAGGAACACTTGGCTTCAGTGTAATTATTTTGTGTGTGTGGTATATTGAGCTCTGGTTGGGGAACCATAAACATTACAGAGATAACAAACAGGCTGTCAAACTCAATGGCAACATATCTCTGGTGATTATTCATTGAAATGGCAGTCAGACACTCAGCAATCCTGTTCCACAGGAAAATGTGCCCATAACAGGGAGGAACGTGTGTTCTCAAGTCTCCAGATGCCACCCATGGGTAATCCTGGGGTTCCCAGGATGTGAGGGGCTGGGGACCCCAAGTGTTGTGCTCCAGGGCACTGCCTGTCTCCTGGAGATGCTGAGAGGGAAGGATGGAGCTGCCAGTAATCAGTGTTTGAAGCAGAACATTAAACAGAGCCACCTTCAAGGGGCAGAAGCTCCTTGTTCAGAGGACTGCGAGAGGAATGGTTCTGAACTCACCTTTGGTGAAACTGCTTTCAAAGAAAGCACTACAACAGGTAACATTTAACTTATTAAAAACAAGAGGTAGACTATTCATTTCTAAATTACATATGACCTGAGTCAAACTCTCAGCACCTGCCCATCAAATTAAGAGTTCAGCCCTTGTGCATAATTTAACATAATTACAGTAAAGATAGCTAAATGCAAATTGATTTCATCAAACAATGAATACTTCAAGAAGGTTAAGCCTCATATTTCTGAAATGAGTTTTCACTTTAAATGTTTCTGGAGACCTTAAGGCTAATCTTCAGCATTACCAAGTATCCATGAGCAGTCAGAAGAGCTAAAGGTATATTCAGATGATCTTGGAAAAATCTGGACATCCAAAACAATACCACATGTTGGTGAACACTGGAAAGTCTTACTCTAAGTAAACCTAACCAGAGGGAAATGAAAGTGGCTGTGCAGAAGAGGCAGAAGGGGTGAAAAGGCTCACCCAGAGCCAGATACCACCAGGCTCTTGCTGCCCCATCAACACCCCTGCATTTCTCAGCCTCTCTGAGACAGGGACACTGACAGACCATCACAAGTTCACATCAGAAAGGTTATGAAGGGGGTAGGCTGTGGTCTCCTACTGCTGCTTCAGTAAGAGCTGGGGATGTTCAACCAGGATTTAGGACCTTGCTCCTCTTTGGGACTGGTGATTTATTGCAGCAGGATGCTGCCAGCACCTGCTTTCAAACTGGTGCCATAACCTTCCTCTACAGTCCTTCCAACAGTGACATTGGAGATGTATTGTAATTACTTCATTGCCACTGCAATCAACAGGCTATTACTGACTCCTGTTAATGTAATGGACTTCAAAGAACACAGATTTTTTTTTTTTATTTTATCATGGCAATGTGACATGTTATGCTTCTGTCTTTGGAGGATGCACCAAGCAGGGAGACACCCCATCACTCAAATGGTGTCCCTTCCTGGCAAGCTCCTCTTTGAGACAGCAAGGCAGGGGAATGCCCTTGAGGAGTCCAGGTGTAATCTCTGCACAAGTGGAGAAGAAATATCGAAGGTCAGAAGCCCTTAGAAACTGCAGAAGAGTAGTGAGTGCTCAGTGGCTGGGAAAAAAAATAATTAGCCCTGCCAGAGATTTCCGAGGAAATCCTGATGTGTTAGGGGACCTATTTTACATCCTGCCTGCTAAAAGGATTATATCATCTATCAGAGGTGACTGCACTACAAACTTCCTTTTATCATACACACACCAAAGATCAGGTGAGAGGTTTAATAAAACACTAAATTGAACAAAATGCCAAAGAAATGGAGCTATAATTACCTCTGAAGATTTTTTTTCCTTGCCCAGCAGGAAGCATTTTCATTTCACAGTCTTTACATTTTGAAGGCACCCAAGTTCTTCCTCAATGATCAATAAAACAAACAAAAAAATCACAAGGCAAGACAAAGCCTTCTCACCAAATCCTGCTTGCTTGTTACCCCAAAAGAGCAGGATTGAGAGGAAGTAGGGAAAAGTCTTCGTGTGAAAAACAGGTTGCTTTCCCTCCCTCGTGGTGAGGGTAGACCAGATCTTTACATGGAGAAAATTGGCATAATTTCTTCCTAGTCAACCAATTAAAACAGGAGAGCTCCCGAGTCCCTGAGGCTCTGATTATTTCACACTGTGCTACTGCAGACATTTTAGTCACCATGGGGTAAAGTTACCATGATGCACGTCCTTGAGGATATATTAATAGTGAAACACTAGTACTACAATTTAATAGGATTAGCTGAAATTGCTGTAATACATTTTACAGATGGGGAAACTGGGACACAGGCAGACTTAATTTTAAGCAACTAAATCCATATTTTGGCACCAAAGCAACCTGATTCTCAGTAGTGCAGAACACTTAACTCCCACACTGCAAGGGGCTACAGGTTCCCAGTTCATTTTTCCTGGAGGCACCACCACACCTCTTTGGAGCTCACACACAGTGCTGAGAGGAAACCAGCACCTCGCAGGGTATGGCACCACCAGAGCCCCAGCCTGTGTGCACCACCAAAGAGACCCCACGAAGGTAATGGACCTGCCTTGCAGGAAATGCCTACAATTACTTTATATATCACACCTTCTCTGTCTCTCCCTTGATGTGCCTTTTCCCCTTCCTCTCTCTCATCTACACTGGAGTATTTCTCCCCCCTGCCTTCAAAATCCAGGGACAAATACTGTCCTCCTCTAGACTGTGTTTGCTCCATTGGAGCCAATGTTAATCCAGTGTAAAATTTGGCTCTCCCTGCTCTCAGGTGCTGTTCTGATTTGTTGGGGGG
>JAWWEW010000042.1:5312884-5334650 GCA_035583185.1 Anabacerthia variegaticeps
CGCCCTGCGCGCCCGGGGTGTTCTTCCTTGGTCCCCCCCCCCCCCCGCGTCAAGTTATGTCTTTTCCCTAATTTCTTTACTTTTGCTCCCTAGTGTTCAGGGAGGAGAGCAGCACCAATTCTCAACCTTGCTAGCAGAGCTCTAAACTATTACATGAAGAAAATCAACAAAGACCACAGCCCAGTTTCCACAGCTCCAAACCTAAAGCAAAGCAAGTTTTTCCAGTACAATACAGCAAAGCTTACCATCCCCATTACATTATTCATTGTTACAGTTCTAGTCCCTTAAACTGTCACAATTTGTGCTGGTCCTTTTTTGCACTGTATTTTTTACTACATTCTTATTCCACAAACTCTGAAAACGATCCCTGACTGTTCTCTCTCTGCGCAAGCTCCAGGATTGCTCACAAAACTCTGCAGGGCACGTTACAGCACCTTCATTATCATCTGGCTCCTCCTGGTGTCTTGGCTGAGTCCTTAAACACCCCTTTTTTTCCCATTTCAGTAGGCCAAATTAGCATCCTGCTTTCCATCTACCACAGCCATTAAAACAAATGTATTCTGTTGCAAACCATCCTTGCCACCCACCAGACCTAATTTGCCTCCTGTAGGCCCATAGCTGTAGAAGGAGAGCATTGCACCTCTCCTGGGTCAGCAGCCTCCAAGCTGTGGATCCATCACCTCTCACAGAACCTGACAGCTCCAGTCAAGGAAGAGTTCCTCACCTTTGCATGACCTCCTTCCCTGTCCTCCAGCTGGGACTCTGCTGACCACTGGTGGCCTCTGTCAGTAACCAGCTCCTGTGACAATGTGAGTACACCAATAAAAGCTCCACTTCCATTAGTACTGCTTTTTGTCCAAGGTTGTTACCAAACTGACTGCCTGATGAAAGAAATTAAAACCTAGCCTTTTGCTTCCACAGGGTTAACTAGAATGGAATTTGACAGCTCCTCCACTTTAGAAGCTTTATATCCCAGCTGGTTAACAAATGTGGTAAATAAGCTTACAATTGCACTTTTTCTTGTTGCTGTCAACTCCAACCTCCCTCAAGATGAAGAGGCTGTAGGTTAATTGTACATGCATTGCTTGCTGGCTCCACTGCCCTACCCAACACTGGGGGGGAAGAAGAGAGGGGCTGGTGGGTCCATGTCCAGCTTTGCCACCTGAGTCCCTTCCCAGGGAAAAACCTGGGAGAGCAGAGCATGGAGCCACATCCTCCTCCAGGGGTACAGCACTGCCCAGGCCCACATGGTCCCTCACACCCAGGCTCCGAGCTGCTCAAACCCAACAACAGCCCTGCGTTATCAGCGAGCCAACCCTGATGTTTCAGTGTATTTATAGTGGTGAATACTACACATTACATAAACACACTCTCCTGTCAAGCACTTAGAGCTGATCCTCCCACAGAGCTACAGTGGTGGTTCTGGCAAATGTGTATAAGGCTAAATGACATTATTAATACATGTGTGGTAAGTGTAGAGAAAGAGGTAAGTGGGATCCATCCTTGCAAGTGGTAATTAATAAAATTATCACAGATAACCTGCCCAATGACCAAAGAAAACAAACATTTACGATTCAGCAGTGATTTAAGCACTCTGCCTTGCATGGAAGAGAGGGAGGAGTAAGGAACTACTCCAGCAGACATGCCCCCAGTGCACGAGCTTGGAGCATTGCCTTTGCAAAGGTGGAGAGACCAGATGTCCAAGGCCACAGTCACAGAGGCAAAACCACGAGTGGATGAAGGGATTTGGCATCACATCAGGGCAGTCTAGTTCCCCCCACAACCCCACACGGTGCCCAACCAATGTGCCAGCCAAATACGATTAACACAGAACAGGCTGAAAAGGGCCTGAATACAGAAATTCAGCCTTTGGAAACTTTGCAACAGCCAGCTCTGTTCCAAAGAGTTTAGGACACGCAGTACACCCAGGAGGACAGGGACAAATTAGACACACTGCGAGGTCACAGCTGTGCCCAGGTGCCCCAGGGATGGTCAGGAGCTCCTTGTGGCCAGCCCTGCCCAGCTCTGCAGGGCACTGTGCTCTTTGCACCTGCAAGTTCTGCCTTCTTACCACAGCATCTTCATTATCACCTGCCCCTTCCTGATGTTTTTTGCCCAGTTGCCTGGCATTTATTTTCCCCATTCCAAAGGGCCAGATTAGGATCTTATTTTCCATCTACCACAGGCATTAAACCAAGTTATTTTGCTGCAAAGTATCCATGTCACCACCAGACCTGCTCTGCATGCTGTAGGCCCATCACTGGAGAAGCAGAGTGTCACATCTCTTCCAAGATGTGTCTCCATCACCTCTCAGAGCACACAGGCTCAGACTGGTTGCCCATGTAATTATTGTCAGCACATTACAAACAGGACTTTGCTCAGCAGTACCATGGGCTTTCATGACATGATGCCAGGTTTGAGAGGTTTATTTTCCTTCTGTGCTACTGAGGCACAACAGGGAAAACCAGATGCCACACAAAGAGGAGAGACCTCTGCCACCAGCTTCTGGGACTGCTCGAGTGAGAGGGAAATGACAGCCTTCTGTGTGCTCAGGGCTCTATCCCATAACCCAGAGTTCAGCCCTTCTCATTCATAGGAGACTTTTGAACAAAAACTCAGATTTAGTCCTGTATGTGTTGATTAACTGAGGTTAAAACTGAGGTTAAAACTCCCTGACAAGAGGCAGAACATTCTTGAAGTGCATAATTTGTGGCTTTTACATGACCATGGTCTGTGTTCCTTTAGCAAGGGCTCTCTCACCTGCCACAGCAAGGGTTCCTCAAGTCCTCAGTCCAGCACTGTCACAGAGACAGCCCCTGGAGTTTTGGAAAAGTGCTGCTCCAGCAAAGGACTCCTCAGCATTGCCGTCCAGGGGATTCTCAGTAAAGTGGCACTTGGGCATGGGATTTTTAATTCTAAATTTGTACCAATAGCAGAGTCATTCTAAAGTACTTAGGGATGTTCAACAAATTAGAAGACTGGGCTAGATGAACTTTCCCTAACCCTTATAAAGAAAATTCCCTATTCTAGCACAAAGCACTGTATTGTCTATTACCCATCACATCTCACTACTGCTTCCATATATTTAAAGAAATCTGAGATTACTTATATGTATAAAAGTCAGGTTCTTTACCTCTTTAATTTACAGAATAGTCATAATGGAAAATGTGTATCATCAAATAACAAATAAGCCAATCTATAATTATGAAACTGCCTACAGAGAAATCCTTATGCACTCTCAAAATGAAATCTGAACTTCAAACAGCAGAACAAGAAGATATATTATTTAAAAACTAATTAGCAGAACTGATATACAACAGAGAATGATACACAAGACTATAAGGTTTTTAAGTGTCCATTTTACCATTAGCATTTTAACAAGAAAAATATTCTAATTTTAAAAAGACCATAACTTTGACTTCACCAGCAATGTTATTTGGCAATTTAAGTTGTTCCTTTCAGCTTTGGAAAGAAATTGCAGAGTTTGGTCAACAACTTCTTAATCTGATTTGAAATACAACCATCAGGACTGGAACCTGATCCAACCCCCTCAAGAGCACAAAACCATTTGCGCCATCACTGCAAAGCAAATGCCACTGCACTGTTACCAGAAGTCCAAGAGCAGCTCAATTTTTATGGAAGAACAAATCTCTCAATCAGAACTCTCAGAAACAGAACATGTGGACCCTGAGTGGTGCAGCATTTTCTATCCTTGAGCTTTGTCACTGATCCAATTCACTGCTGAGGAGATGTTTTGTTTTAAACACAGCGATGGTTGCTCTGTCCTTAACCCCAGAAACACATGCTGACAATTCAGCTCCTGCCCAAGTGCTTTGCTGAAAGAGGCAATACACAAGTAAATTAGTTTACAGTTTTTCATGTGAAAAGCTGTTAAGTTTCCCAAAAGCTGTGAAGCCTTGTTAGAGACACACTCAACGCCAAGGGGAAAAAAACTCTGCAGAACAAGAGTACTTCATTTACCAGCATCTCCACACAAAGAACACAGGGCTGCCATCCCCTCCCAGAACTGCTGTGCTTTTGTTTTGTTTTTAAAGCACAAGTCGCTGTTGCTTTAGAAAAACATACACACAGCAAGAGAGCACTGTAACAACAGGGCTTGGGAAGCCACACTACACACGGGCCGTGGAGTGGGTGTGTGCTGGGAAGGCAACTCGAAGCCCACTGAGGCTGCTGTGATTCTCCATAATGACAGACAGACACACACCTCAGCCAGCCTTTTGAAAAAGGGCAGTTCTCATCCTGTACACACTGACTGCTCAGCCTTGAGTCTAGGGCTCTCCTAAAGTAGGCTGCTGCTCTTTCATTGCCGTGGTTCCTGTTAGCTGGAGTAGAGTGCTGTTACTGCACTCAAGAGGGCTGGGGCTCAGGGGCTGCTGCTTTACAGAGCCTCACATTGTGCTCATTATTACCCGGAGCTGCTCAGAAAGAAACCCACCAAAAGACCCTGGACACTTGATGTGAGTCAGTGCTTCCCTCCCTAACTGAAGGAGTACAGCTGAACCCCATCCCCTCCCTGCAAAAGCACAAAAACCTTTTTGAAACTGAAGTGCAAACTGGAAATGAAGTTGGTTGAAGGCCAACACGCCGGACTGCAGGACAGTGGCTCTGGGTTTCAGGTCTCTAACCTGCTGGAGACACTGCTTGATACTGAGCTTTGGTTTGGACCTCAGTTCCTAATTTGCTAAAATGATGGTGAGAACATCAACATCAAAGCAACACCCAAAAGTTCTTGATTGTTTCATGCACTGCCCCATTTCTCAGCACATTATCAATGAGCAAGTGCCATCACACATAGATGCTTCCCTCATCCCTACTGTATTCCACATGTTTTCAGGCATCATTGCAGGGTCAGAAACCTCTGTTCCCACAGTTACCATTTATGAGGCACCTAAAGCATTTTTCTGCTGTAGGATTCAAAGTAGATGCCACCCATATTGTATTTATTTATCTCCATGGCAAAATTCTTCACTTTAATTTGGTTTTGCTTAAAGTGATGCAAAGAGGAAAGTCTTGGTTTTACAATGGACCTTGATCTTTCAGTGCATCTAATTAAGCAAAATGTTTTAGTGGAAAAGGATAGGAAAAAAACCCCATTGGTTTGACAGCTGAATCAGGGACCTGATTAATAAAATAGCACAGAATTTTTGAGTTTGGAAGGGATCTCTAGAGGTCACCTCATCCAAGAGCCCTGCTCAAGCTGGGGCACCTAAAGCGAGCAGCCAGACCATGTTCAGAGAGCTTTGAATATCTCTAAGGTTCCTATTAAGAACTGTTTCAAATTGTCTACTCTTTAGAGGGAGCAATTCACATATCAGATTGGCACAGACCTTGCTAGGTCATCTTTTATCTTCTCTCATACAAGATAGGTAGTTTGAAAGTTAACACTAAAACTTCACTGGCAGTGATTTCCTCCTAGAAAGAGTACAGTGCGAGCACCTCAAACTCCATCAAATAAGTGAAAGATGGCACAAACTATTTATGTGAATGCACTGGGAAAACTCCCAATACTTTAAGCAAGACTACTTCAGAATGAACAGTGCCTCAGGATGTTTGCATCACACCACTCTCTGGTTCTGAAGGTGGGCTTTTATGGATTTTTCATCGCTTGCCTTGGCCTTGAGAGCCTGTAAAGGAACTTGGTAAAAACTGAGTTTTAAAAGCCTTTGTGATTCTTCTCTCTAAGACTTCTGAAAATCAAATCTTCTGAATGCCGGAACAGGTTTATGTATAATTTATGTGTACAAACTCCAGTCACACACACTGACTGCTGTGCTTAAGGCCAGAGTAGTGACAGCATTCCTTTCATTTGGAATCCAGATACACATGGTCCCAAGGCAGAAGGGAAGTCTGGTGGCACCAGCCAGAGCAGCTGTGCATGGCTAAAACAAACCCCCGTGCTGTGACCCGGGGAGCTGTCCCCACTGTAACCCTGCAGAGCTGGGGAGGGTGGTTTGCAGCGTGATCCAGACACTGAAATGGCTAAAAAGGGCTTTGGAGCTCTGTGTTCTACAGGAAAACATCAGCCACAGGAACCCCTGCTTGCAAAACGTATCTCTGATCTCGCCTGCTTTTACCACGTCTTCAACAGGATTACAAAGTTCTCCCCATGATTAAAAAAATCCTTCAGAATGGCAAATTACAGACTGCAAGCTGGATGCAAACAAAGGAGCAATTATTTTACACTTAACGAGGGAGAACCCACAGAACTGACATTATTCCCTTTGAATCTCAAACACTATTTGGGGTGCTTACCAATTCCAGCTATCACTGTACTCCTAAAAATAGACTAACTCATACATTTGCACAGCAATATCTCAGAAGACATATAAATTTCATTAAGTTCCAGTTCTAATAATATAACTGTAAGGGCTGAAAAGTCTCTCAGACAGCAAAGCTTAGCTGGGTTAGAAACGCATAGAATGGAAGAGATTAAATTGTACACAATTTTTGGTTATATTAAAAAATTAATCAAGGCATAAATAGAAATACAATTAAAATAATAATGCGCCACATGTATCTTGAGGAAATCCAGCATAACACTTTGAAACACAACCACAAACTGGCTAGTAGGGATTCAGGGGCACAGTTTAAGCATTCAAAAGGAAGGAGTAAACATCCTGTGGCCCAGGGACCTCATTTGCAAGATAGCCATTCTCCACTGCAGAGATGCCAGCAGGGGCTGTGGCAGTAATGAACAAGTGGCTGCAAGGAAGGAGTTCTGCTGCCACATAACCAAAGGCTGCTCTCCAGCACCGAGCAGCCCTTCCCCAGGCCTCAGAAGCACTCTGTGCCCTGCAGGCACAAAACCACAAGTGCAGCACAACTACTTTAACTGGCAAAGGCACATTAAAGCAGAGCTCGAAAACTGTTAGGCAAAAATCAAGATTTATGGACACGGGCAAAGGCCACAAATTAATCTGGAGTGCACTATCCAAAGGAGACACTTGATGGAATTTATAAAGTGAGGAAAACCATCAATCTTGCCTGTGCCAGGGTAGAGAATTGCACGTGGTTCTGACTCACGTTTACAAGATAAGGGATGTGAAAATCACCACCCATGTGGCTCTAAACTCTACCTCTGCTCTAGAACTGCTGAAATATTCTATATTACAGATATTTGCCATGCAAGCAGCGGCCAGAAGAGCAGGCTGTGGCTCCTCTGGCTCTCCCAAGAGCACTCTGTTCGCACAGGTCATGCCTCCCCAGGACTGCTGTCCCACGGTGTTGGTCCCCAACAGCAGCCCAGCTTACACCCAAAGACCTTCAGCCTCCCTCCCTCCACCCAGTTTCTTTCACCTGCCAGGGCTGAGACCAAGGTGGTAACCCCACAGTCCAGGAGGAGACAAGAGCAGTGCCCTAGAGCAGAAGGGCTGGAGAAGTGCTGTGATTGCAAAGCAAGGAGGTTTCCAACACATCAGAAAGCCCTGGAGGGAGAGGGAAAGAGAAGAGAGACTTGTCTGCTGAGAGAGGCAAGCCCAGGTCGCTACAGCTCAGTGATTGACTTATTCACAACTAAGTTGTGTTTGAAAACACAATCCTGGCATTTCCTCAGAGCACAGCTGACTCTCTCCAGCACTCCAGATGGGTGTATTTTACACATATAGAGGTTGAGCAATAGTTTGATGCATGGCCTAAATGACAAATGAACAGGTGGAGAGGACTCCATACATCATTTCTGATACATTACGGCCTTTTTTACACTACCAGAGTTTGCAAAAATATTAACAACAAATAAATGTTGATAAAAAGGTTGTGGGAACCTTTGAGTGATTTTATTGTATTTATAACCCACAGTAGTAGTAACATGAAACCAGCTATCAATGTTTAATAAATGTTTTAGCAACACATGTTATAAATTATCAATGGGTGACTATATTTGCCATATAAAATATGCATAAGGTTTGCTAAGCACGTGCTGTACCTTTTTAAAAAACTATTAATGGCAAAGTGACTAGAGGTATGAAAGTTACCAGACATGTTCAGGAAGCAATTTCTAATTAAACAAGTAAATATTAAAGTAAATGCAATTAGATTGGTCTCCGCTGTAGTGTAATTGTTTAATAAGTCTTTCATTCCAAGCTGTGTGCAGACACTGACTACTCCAAAATGCTGTTATGTGGGAAAAAAACTACATAGGATAAACTTTCTAGTTTTAGTTGTCAACTGCTGAGTGACTTCTTAGTTCCAACCTTCTATTTTTCAAGATAAAATCTCTTTTTCCTAATGAGTACTTAAATGAAAGACAATAAAATGATTTTAGTAGGATCTGTGTGGGGCAATATGGGGCAATATCAGGTGTGCTTCCCAAAGTGCAGGGATCAGTAAAACCTGTTCTGATTACACAAGTCCCTCCCATAACTGAAAATCTCTGCCTTACCATTGGGTCTGAGGGCATTTGATATACACATATGTCTACTTACAAAGAGAATACATCAATATCTAAAAGGTAATAAAGTCCAAAGTACTCAAATTTTTCCCTTCTTGTGCATCAGTAAAGAAGAGAAGTCAAGGTCCTCACAGCTGGTAAAACTCTGGCTGTTCTCAAGTTCACCTCAGCTAATCAAGGCAGCCTTTTATGCAAGGATGAGACAACTGGTTAAAGAGAAACAACATGCACTCCCTTTCACCTACATGAATAACCTGATTTGGTAGCATTTTGGACTGTGGAAGTACCCAATGTTCATTATTGCTGGCCCAGCCAGCTGAGAAACACAAAGCAGTTACTACTGCTGACATGGAGACAGAAATGATCTCTCTTTAGGGAGTGGTATTGTTCTGAAAAATAAAAATAAATGAGCTAAGAATAAGGGAGACCCTTTTATTTCTCTGATGAGGAACATGAACACCCCCCTCCCCCGTGCACAGCTCTCTCCCAGCCCTGCCCACAAACACTCTGCTGGTCCAAGAGGAGCCTGAGTCACACTGTACTGCACAATAACTCACGCCTGTTACAGCGGGGCACTGATTTGACTCTTCCAAAAGGATTTGCACTCCCCTCTGAAGTTTCTGTCTGTATTCCACAGTTAGGAAGTCCCACACAACCTGAGGGTACAGCTCTCAAGCCCATCCATTTGCCCCCATGTGGACTTTGTCAGCAGCAGAACAAAGAAGTTACTCCAGAGCCTCGATACCTCGGTAAAGCTTTGATTCATTTTGGGGGATAAGTTTATTCTCAAGAATGCTTTGTTCTGCCTGCTCTCTTATGACACTACTACCTGGAGAAGGAAAAACTTTGCAATAATTGGAGCAACTTCATAAAGCAGAGCCTAAATTAGCTGAATTCAAATGTAGCCAGCAACAGGGAAATTGTTTGCAAGCACAGAATTCCATTCCTAGCTGACCTATCGATTGCACACTTACTCCAAATTTCAATTAACCCACTGCCTGCAACAGGAACACACAAGTGCATAAAACTAAACACATGGGTAATTGTGTGCAAGATCAGGTCAGTGATTCATCTACAATATTAAGTTGTTCCAAACTGAAAAGCTTGTGTGGGTATTAATGCCAAGGGCTCACAACTTCCACATACAATTACCATCGATGCCTCCCAGTTTGTCTCCACTTATTCAGTGAAGAACATGCATATTTACAGAATTTAAATGAAAGCTAATTTATCTTTCACATTAAAATTATAGCAGCTCTGTATCCTCCCATCTGGATCAGAGCAGGCAACTCCATTCATGTTCTATTTATGTGAAACCTGCACAAAAAAATGACAGGAAGAGAATCAAAAGGAGAGGATGACAGAAAAGGAACATTTTGCACCTGTTCCCTCCCAAAAAAACCTCCCAGATCTCTGAATTAATCTCTCCATTTTAGACTAGCACAATGTTATTTTGCCTGCCTTTTTGTCCTTAATTTTACACCTCAATATGGCAATAGAAATCCTTCCAAAAATGCAGGATTTAAGGTTATTGTATTAGAAATGCACATTTCCTGCTTCCTATTTTCCTGAGGGTCTTTGTGCGTGCTCCAAGTTGCACGAGCCCTTCCTCTAGAAAAGCAAGGGAGTTCTCAGTCCCCCTGTTGTAGCTCTGAGCAAGTCCTGGCTAGGAAAGCCTAAGTCCCACTGCCATTTTGAATGTGGTTTGAGAGCATCAGGCCGAACATATGTGACTGCTTATGGTTTATTATTAAACACAGTGATCCTCACACACTGAACATTTCATTTGAAAATTAGAGAGCAGTAAACAAACAGTGTTACTGCTTATTGCACTCGTAATTCCCACACTGGTACCAAGACTTCTGACTAATTTCAGTACATTTATTGCATGTTTCACTGTTCATCTAATCACAACTGGCAATCATTTGCTTCTAAGAACCACAAGAAAAAGACTATAGAAATCCGAGTACAATGACTTTCAGACGCTCTCCCTGGCAGCTCCAAGAGCACACCTGGATGAGGGACTCCCCCACTATATCAGCACTCAATTGGCAATACAACCACCTTTTGTTTTCCATGCCTCACTTTTTCATTTAAAAGACAGCAAGGCACTTCTCAAGTCTACTGTGAGTTTCTGTATGTGACCTTCTGCAGTGTGAACAGAACTCAAAGCAGATGGTGATAAAGTTGCACAGAAGATTTAAGTTATACTCCGCTCTGGAGGTCAATCTTGTTTTCAATAGCTGTTTCAGCTTCTCACCAAAACCCCATCCACTTCTCACAGAAACTAATGGGAATCTTGCAGCTTCTTTGCACAGGGCCTGGATTTATCCTCAGTTTACTTGTTTGCTGCAACACACAGTAAAAAAGGACCAGAACACGCTGCCGTTTTAGAGATCTTCGTTAACCACCAAAAGGCAGATTATAAGCAACAGTGCATCTTTTGGTGGTGTACATTGAGCTCCACAGTCCCCCCCAGCCCATGAGACATTCACCACTGCTGAATGAGGCCCCCTAAAGCAAACCTGGAACCGTGGCATTCCCAAAGAGCCACACTGACCCCCTGGCTGTGGAACAAACGGCTGGAGAAGGACAGATGAAGATGACCTTCTGGAGATTCCCTTCAAAAATTCCCCTCTGTTTTGGAAATTATATCAGCATTTCTGACCCTGCCTTGCACCCAAAGCTTCCCCAGCTAACAGCAGAGGGAGGGGAATCTTCTGTACTTTACAACCACAACAGAGATTCTGACCCCAGGAAGATTTGCCACTGGAAAAGTAGTGCAAAAGTTGCCTGGAGGTCTCCCAAGGTCTGTGCTATGCTAGCACTATTGGATTTGCAGTGAGAGGCTCAGCAGGATAAAAAACAATAAATGGACTAGATTAGATTAAATAGTCGGACATCCTCTCTTTTGAAAGAGAAAAAATAATCTAATTGAAAAAAAATTAGAAAATAAATGACATACCCTGGGCACAGTCCCAGCAGAAACTGCTGAGGCTGATCTTTTGAATCCTTTCATTTCTGCAGAAGAGGAATAATTTCACATTTGGAAGTATCTGCTAGCTTCTGGGAAACCAGATTAATTGCAGAGTCCCAGTTTCAGAATCAAAAACATTCTGATGGTACAGCACATGCTTATTTTTTTTGGATTATCTATCCCTTGCTGCTCAGTTCAGATAAATTTCATCAACTAGAAGCTTCATGCCACTTTTTATTGAAGTTGATACTCTGGATAACTTCAAGACTGATAAGAAGGTTCCTTCCCAACTACAGTCATTACTTATCTTTCTTAGGTAGCACCTGAAGACCAAGCCAGGCTGATGGCAAATGGAGGCACAGGAGTGCAAGTCCCTGACCCAAGGAGGATAGAAACTGCTGTGCAGGGACACAACCTGGGCCTGAAGTGGCCAAACAGAGAGAAAATACCTCAATAACTGTGTCTGCCACAGGAATGGTTACCAGGAGCATGTAAGCTAAAGAGAAAGGAGGGGAAGACAGAAAAGCAGAGAAAATTTGTCCTGGGCATTGGAGGACACAAGGCACAAATGGAATTGGACATCTTGGACAGGACAGCGTGACAAAGGGACAGAACTCAAACTACAAGAAAGTTTCTGAGTACCAGGAGGGTCCCTGCTTAACAGTTTCAGTTCTGCTAGTCTGTGTTACTTACTGTATTTTTCTTTCTCCAGTTCTGTTCTTGCTCTCTCCAGCTATAAAATTGCAGAGTTTTTTTTTTTCAGAATTCTCAGAACGAGATGAAAAATATTATAATTTTTTTCCAAAAAAAAAAAAGAGTACGAAATTGTCTTTGCTTTAAATTTTTAACCAGCTCTGCAGAGTCTTCGAGCAGTTGCCTCAAATTAGACTTAAAATGAACCTTTCATAAGCCCAAGCTTTGATAGATTCTATCCCATTCTGAGTTGTATCAAGAGTTCCTTATTTTAGCTGGGTGGGGGGAAAACCAATCAATCTATGAAGATGTCATGAAAATAATTGCATTTTATGATTCCTCCATCTGCCTGACAAGCTCCATAGGTGCTCCAGGCTTCTGGGTGATCATCCAAACAGGACTTCTGATGACCCAAGGTGCCCTGCTGCATGACCTTTCAGGTTCCCTTAGAGAACAAATAGCTGTGATTGCCCACAACAAACCTAAACCAGGCAAATGTTGCCCACTGGAGTTTATCCTTCTGTTTCCATGCTGTGAAAGCACAGTGCAGCCACACAGTGCATCTCCACGAGCACAGCACACAGGCTGGGCAATGCCAGGAAGTGTTGCATGGTAATATTTAGGCTACCCATGGAATAACCCCTGAAGATTTTGATTTCTGAATACTAAGATCACTTGCTTGCCTTGGCTTGTAAGTTATTCATCCACAGAGAGCAGAAAACCATGCCATGAACAGCATCAATACGTAACTGGCATCATCATTTAAAAACCATATTTTCAATGAGATTTTTTGGCACTCACTGCATAGAAAATTGAGCACTCAGCCAGCGTCCTGGAGGGTCCTTTGAGTATTGTACATGGGCCAAGAGCAAACATCTTTTTCTAGAACACCAAGTACCACAATGGCTTAGGGTCCAATGCCTTCTTTTCCACTCGTTTAAGTAGCTCCATACCCATTCTTTCAAACCCCTTAATCCTCCTTCCTCCCTTTCCCTGTGTACCATAAAAAACACACTCTCCTCTGGGTACAATGCCAAGGTCCACATTTCCCCAAGCACTGGTCATTCCTCAAACCTAAATGCTTGTTGTCTTTCCATATCTCACAGGGCTAAAGCCAAGAAGGTTTTTATGCCCTTCATAATGTAGTTCCTGACCCCCTACAAATCTCCCCCTCTCACCAGCACTGATCAATACAACACTGAGCTTGTCACTGCTCATGTATTTGTGCAAACCTGCTGCTGACCTCATTGCTGTTCCATTCCCCTTTGCTCCACAAACAGCCCCCTTAAATCAATTATTTATCAGATCCACAGGGACTTCAGTAATAATTGCAATGAGATTTGTGGCTTCTGGACCAAAATGAAATCCCATAACACAAAAAGTTTTCTGTTCATACCTCATTTTCCAATTTCTTTTGAAGTCCCTACAAAACAGCCAAACCCTTGAGCGGGCTGAGATTTAATAGCTCTTTGTCAGCACTTACAGAAATTATCCTGTTCACAATGAGAAATCCAGTGTTAAAGGCAAGAAGATGGCATTGCCTTCCCCTTAAGTGCCAGGCCAGCTAAGCCCTCAGGGCTTTCTCTCCCACCATCTGCAGCCCCTCTCTCCTGCCTTGTTACACTCAGCTCCACAAGATGCTCACACATACTTCATGTCTAATACGTTGTCTCAGAGGCTGTGAGTTCCTCTAGAACTGATCCAAGTTATCCATGCTGCACAGAACTCCTCATATTTTGTTCTTCAGAACTGTTAGCAGAGCCCAACACTTTTGCAAGGAAAACCAAATCAATGGAGAGAAACTTTAGCCCTGGGAATGGGGAGGCTTTTAAAAGATTTGAGATATCCTGCCAGATTCCCCACTGCATTCTTCCATTTCAGCCTGGCTGCAGTAACATAGAAAAAGAGTCTCAGTGGTGAATTAGGACTCTTATCTATTCAACCCCAATGTGAGAAATGCATCCTTCTCAGTCTCCAAGGCACTGCTGTACCAGCTTTGAGCAACCTCCAGGTATAAACAATACCATTAGTCAACAGGTTGTCTACAGCAAATATCCACAAACAGTTCAACAGCACAGCAAACTGCAATATCTCGTATGGGAACTGCAGGAAAAAACTTCTCCATGAAGAGCAAGAGCTTTGAGACATGAAGAGTTATAATAGGGAGCCTGGGTG
The DNA here is from genome assembly GCA_035583185.1 of Anabacerthia variegaticeps. Taxonomy (NCBI): domain Eukaryota; kingdom Metazoa; phylum Chordata; class Aves; order Passeriformes; family Furnariidae; genus Anabacerthia; species Anabacerthia variegaticeps. The sequence goes on from JAWWEW010000042.1 coordinate 5,327,137, forward strand.
GGGTGGTGGGGGGCACATCAAAAAATGGGAAACCCAAATCCCAAGAGAATCCCATCCTGAATTTTATTTTGAAACACTGAGTTGCAGCAACATAAAGAGAATTAAATCCATGTCAGCTCTAAATTCCAGCAGCACATAGGACACATCCAATAAAAATCCATCCCTCCCAGGGTGTCCTCCAGCAGTCAAATCCCCAAAGCCATAGACAGCATGCATTAGCACAGGGTAATTTTGTAAAGAGAAGGGTATAGACCTTGCTGGGGGAAAAGTACCAATTGGTGACATACAAGTAGCACTTTGACCTCAGGGTCAAGTTTTTGAGAAGCTTCTAAATTCCTGGGAAATGAACAGAAGGGTTTGGTTTCCTCCCTCCCCCTGGGTTAAGGATTGCTGGATACACACAGGAACTGGAGCTGCAGAAATCCAGGCAAACTGCCTGAAGGCCTTTCTGCCAAGGTTTTTACATTGCCAGAGGGGTTGCTGATAGCAGAGCAAAGCCAGTTATTTAAAGCACTCTCAGCAAACCTTTCCCCTCCTCTGCAGGATTGCACATTTACCTTCCCACCTTCCAAAACCATGGGAATAAACCAGATGATTTTAGAATAAGCATTCCAGTGTTACAGCTGCTGCTGCTAAATGTAACCACAGCAAACAGGCTTTTTTTATTCCTTAAAACCATTATCTCTGTTGGTTTGCTGATTCATCACAAGGCTGAATGCAACATGTCCCCAGCCCAGGTCCCTTGCAGGAAAGGCCTGTGGTGTGGGATAGGAAGTGCTGCATTTCCTGTGCATGTTTCTGTGAGCACTGGGGAGTCCCACAGAGGTGCTGGAGGGTGGTCTGAAAGCCCGGAAGGGCCTCTTATCTTTTGTTATCAAATTCCATAAATCTGATGCATAACAGAAGGAGAAGCTATTAATTTAATACCCAGCAAAACACTGGATTTATCAAAAGGCACTGAAACTGCAGAGGGCCTAACAGAACCAGCCTTTTGTGCTAACATGGATTCACCTCCACCACTCCCAGTAAACTAGTTATGCTGGAAATAAATTATATTCTATCATTAGTGCTCTTCTCTCATTGAAAATACAGACTTGTTTATCATTATAACTGTCTAGAACCCAGAATTAAGGACACTGTTCATTACAGAATTAAATCCTCAGTATTTATCTGTGCAAGAGGGAGCATGCACTGCTCCTGACAGGCTTTCAGACTGCAGTGGATTTTAGGATTGGCATCCACCAGTGGATGAAATCAAATACTTGAGGCTTTTGCAAGAGCAATGAATACACCACTTTCATTGCTGTCAATAAAAACAAGACAGCTTTGATGAAGGTCTCGGTTTAACAAGGAAGGGTTAAGGAATGACATGCTCTTGGGCTGTGTACACAGAGGATGTCAAAAGTTTGCTAAGAAAAGAGAAAATCCAAGCTGTATCAAGTGGCCAGTGAGGGAGAGCTGCACCACAGCAAGGCCTGGGCTGTTCTGAAACACAGCACTGCTCCTGTTCAGGTCCCAGGCAGTCAGTGATGCCACCCAGCAGAGATGCTGCACTCAGGCAGCCCAGACACCAAAGGGCTAATTCACTTGACACACCCTCACTCTGTCAATGACCCCATCCAGTCAAATGGGATAGATTAAACATAGTGTATTAATAATCAGTTATAGCATGAAGTGTTAGAGACATTCTGGCCTTTAGTAATGTTTTGCCTAAAGTGATTTGCAGCCTTTATTTGTCATTTTATTTAATATACTCGAAGTCCATCTCCTGTCCTTGCTGCCAAAACACCTCTCATCAGCTTGGGCCCTGCCCCTGCCAGCTTGCTCTAGAGTTTGCTCTGTATTGGAGCAGATCTTGGAGGTCTTACAGAGCAAAATTTTTGATCCCTCTTTTTGTTCCATCAACTTGTTTCTGCTGCACAGTAAATTCTTGGACACATTTAGAGTGTACAAGCTAAGAAACCAAAAAAGCATTAACATTAACCAGATTAAACACTTGAAGGATGTAACAGAGACTGATTTGCCTGCAAATATGCTAAAATTATGATTCAAGGTTTGTTTACTGGCAATAACACTTTGGGAATTTGTAGCAGAGAACAGGTTTAAGGATGGAGTGGATACTCTACTCTCAGCTGCAAGGAACTCATCAGTGTGTTTCTTTTCCAAACCCAATGTCACAAGACCATGTTTGGTGTATACATTTCCAGTACAACAATGTTTCTAGCAGAAAGCAGGGCAATTATGCCCTTAAGCAGTTCTTCAATTTCATATTTAATCTTACAAAACACACTCTTCCAGTTTTAACAAATCATCTCTAAATTGCCAATCAAATCACTCCAGGAAACGAGACTCTTCATCTTCTCAGACTTGAAAGAAGTAATTTACCAATTAAAGCCAAAGAGTTACAAGAATAATTTAGGGAAGCTTTCTTGGAATATATTTAACTGTGTGCAAAATCCAGCACAAAAACCCCTAGTCACCATCATCCATTGAACTTCCTATCCCCCAAACATACACAGGTGCCCCGTGTTTAAATAACACATCCAGGCTGCAAAGCCAAGCACTCTAAGGTCAGAGAAAGCCACAATAAAGTGACCTGAGAAACCATCACTCAGCCCTGTCCTGTGGCCCCTGGACACAAATTCCTGATTGTAGCAAAGTAACTCAGCGCAGGAATTGCCTGATGGTGCATTTCTGAGCCACTGCTCAACCCAATTAACCAGTCCTGGAAAAACAAAACAGCCTTTTGCCTCAAAGATGGGAAAGCCGCATAATTCTTTCCCAGTATTCAAGGAGTCCCAAAACACCCAACAGAAAAATGTTCTTGATATCACTTCACATCAGGCTTGCCCAAGGTGGAAGGATCAAAAGGAAAAGCAACTGCTACCCAGGTAAGGAGGAGCCACCAGATGAACTAGTGGGATGCAGATTGAAAGGAAGGAGGTGCTTTTTGCCCTCCACAAAAGGCACAAGTGCTGGAACTCTTCCCCATAGGACACCGCAGATGCAAAGTGCTCACTGGACAAATGCTTGGACAAAGAACAAAGACCCAAACTTTGATCTAGCTGAAGTGCCCAGAAACCACCCCCCAGCCATGAGGAATGGGTTTATCACATCAGCTCAAGCCAGCAATTAAACAGAGCCTGGCTTTGCTCCTGGGATCCATCGTATCCCCACCCCTGACTGGCTGCTGTGGCTGGAAACTGCCCCGTTAGTCTGCCTGGCTGGCCTGCAATGAGCAAGTCCTGAAATGCCTGTGACGTGTTGTAAAGTGGAACAAAGTAAAGGAGATCTACCAAAAGCACCCAAACCATCCCTTTGCATGCAGAACCATTAGTTCTCCTGAGAAACAGTGCTAATTGAGAGCACTAAAAAGGCAGATATTCATTCAGACAATTGCAAATATGACTCAGAGCATTCCAGAGCTCTCAGTCTCCCTTTCTATCATCACTATATATTTCCAAGTCCAGGCCACAGCTCTAAGAGAAGTTTGACAAACACCTGTTAACACAAAATAACAGCTTGATGGAACATTCCTGCTCACAGTGATTTCTCCATAGCTGAATTGGCTCAAGAAAAATAGAGGGTCAACACATTACAAAGATTTATTTGCTGGAGACATCAAGTTTTTATCTAAACCTGACAGCCTTTCAAGTATTTATACAGGTACAGTTTATAGGTTATAACACATGACATTACCAATGTATTCTGCCCTTTGAAAGAACTCTTCCTTATTTTTACAATTTAATATTCGCTGCTGAGCTGTCCTTGCTTGTAAAGGACTGTCAGGTTCAAATGTAGAATTAGATGATCCAAGACATCCTGTCTCTGATGAATAAAAATTTTAAAATATTGAATTTGCCAGAAGAGTAATAAAGATGCCTATTCTGTATTTGCAGGCTATTATCTCTATTTCCCAATGTTGCACAAATTGCAGGGTTTGCACACAGCCCAGTTCTTGCTGAACCCAAAGAAAGGCTTGGCAATCTTCCTATTTATTATGCTAATCCTTGTGTGTCACAGCATTAATTTATCTTTAAATGTTAAGCAGAAATAATCAATGCACGGAGCTGAAAAAAGAGTTGCAAATTATGCCTAGTTACAAAATTCCCAGACTGATGATTCTTCAGTGGAGTTACCAGGGCAGCTGAAGGTTCCAAGAATAACAATGCTCTGTCAATGAAAATGTTGAAGGAAAAGAGAAATAAAAGTTATGCAATATGGATTAAGTGACATAGTGAAATAAAGAATTTCAGTGACACAAAGCTCCCACTGCTCTGGCAACATCCTCTGAGAAGAATTCCTGCATACATAAAGAAATGGTTCAGGTTGGAGAGCGCAGACACTCCTCACTTCAGCTTGGCATTGTCTGGAAGAACAGAGGCACTGTTCCCATCAGCTATTGCCCCGGAGAGGACTTGGGAAGCTCTGGCAGTATGTGGAGCAGATGGATGAGACCAGCCTGTGTCCCACAGAGCAGGGGCTCAGCCCAAGCTGTTGCTGCCCCCTGAGTCTGCAGGGAAAGCACAACTGCTGGGGGCTCTGGGTGCCAAGGGTGCCCAGCACCAGCTCCCATCATTCCCTGCCACCCCACCAGCTCCACTCAGCCAGCAGCACCAGCTGCAAACTGATGATGGAGAGTTCCTTGCACTGTTCCTTTTGGGCATTCTGAACAGCTCCCTTCACTTGTCTAATGGACACAAACTAGATATATTTTTCGCTTTCCTTGCAGCAGTCAACACTGGTGTGAAACAATACCTTCAGGAACTGTATAAAACAAGGCAAGGATAAGATGTCTCGAGCTAGAGGGCTTGTGTTTTGATTTTGAAATAACAATACTAATGAATGTAAACACACTGGTAAATAAACTTTCAGAACACTTCAACGGTAAAAGTCATTAAAGAGAGCTGGAGCACTCAATAAGATATAGAAGGTTATTAACATGTTGCTGCACTTTATCTGAAGCTCCTTATGCCTTTAAATTCTTATTGCAGACAATAAGTGTGCCATAAACTATATATGTTTAGAGACATTTTAATTATGGTTGCCAATGGCTTCTCACACAAAAGCTCATTTAACTTTTCCATAAAGATCCAGAAGTTGATAGGAACAATTGCAAGCACTCATTTTATCAGGCTAACACTGTCTGCCTTGTAAAGATTCTGGGTCCTGGGGGTTTATGGCATTCCATACCCAACACCATCCATTTTCCATGGTCCTCCCTGTAACAATTGTGTGTTCTATTTCACATCACCCACACTATTCTTAAGCATTTATTGACTGGTATTTTTTGCCTTTGAAGACACACAACATGAGCACAGCAAGTTTAACACGGAGCACCACAGGGCAGCTCTGGGGCCACCCTGACTCACAGGGGAGCAGAGCAAACATGGCCTGGTGTTACAACTGGCTGCCTGAAGTGACAAGATTTTAGTAATTCCTACCTCATATACCACACACACACTGTGAAATTACTTTCCTAACTTTTGACTTATTAATGGGAATGGCACATTTGTGGGTTTTCTTTTTTAGTGCTGTCCTTGTGTTCTTTAATGAGACAGTCCATGTAATGAAATACAAAGACTACCCAGCTCATTCTTACAGCATCCCAACTACTTCTCTACTCTTTCTCAGGCTTCTGGGATAAGTTTAATGACAAGGACCTGGGCAGACTTTCTACTGGAAAACTTGGAAGAAAAATCACCTGGGCTGTTCACAGAAATATAACTTGTTGGAAATTGGGGAAAAGAGAAACACACAATCCTCTGTGCTAAAAATAATGAAAACACATGTGGGAGGGCTAGCAGAAGAAACTGCTTTCCCATTTTCAGTGTTTACCATTTGAGTCCTGCTCTGTTGTATTGATTTTATGTTTCAACAATTTAAAACAAATAGCCTCAAAGGCAATGGTTGCAAAGTAATGGTCACTCTGGAACAGACTTGCAGTATGGAACAGAATGCCAAGTTATTGATCAGTTCTCCACTCTGAGGTGATGTAGCTGCACTGGAAGGGGCCAGGGGCTCTTGCTTTAGGAGACAGATTATCATCCACCAGTTGGAAAATCAGACAAAATCTCAGAAACTTCAGACAACTCATAATGGATGTAGATGGTGTATTGTCCAGGGTGTTCAGACATATCTGTTGAATATACACTTTAAAATAATTGGTCCAAATCAGACCTGCAAAATCTCTCTCATTGAGAGAAATTCCATTTGGCACTTGCAGATAATTTTTTTGTCAAACAGTAGGGCTGATTTAACATTACTACCATAAGTTCTTGTTCCCATTTCAAGAGGGAAAATGACCTAAACCACAGGGGCATTATTTGGGGTGCCCTGTTTGTCTGTCAGCAGTCAAAATCATTTCCATCTAGCTGTGCTGGCATGAGGAATGCAGTAACACCAGCGTGGTAAGGCCTGGCATCTGCAGCCACGTCAGTGTTAACTCTCCTTCTGAACTCTCTTAAGAACTCAGCACATCTCTTCCTAATTCTGCTAATGTTCATTTCATTAAGGTAAAAGTAATTATGGATTTGCATGCTTTACTCTTTACCTTTATTCACAATTCTAACAGCTAATATGAGGTGCCAAACCACCACTAATTGAAAATTGATTTTAGATTCAATTAAAAGGCGAGCCCAGGAGGTAAATGTACATGCACAAGGCTCATCAGCTGTCTCACTCCCCAGTGAGCACCCACTGAATCTCAGACACAATCAGCACCTGTAACTGCAACAGTGGCAGCTACAGATGATGTCTATAGAACACCCATAACTAAAAGCTCAGCTTTTAATTGCTAAGGAACAGGAGACACAATTAGGTTTTCTCAGGTGTTACTTAACATTGTGACAGCAACAATTTGTGATGGTCAAGCACTGCAAGAGCTGGGAGATGAGCACAAACTCCAACTGGCCTGCTGCTTTACCAGACCTGCTGTTGATTCACTCTGGGCTGAACATTCCAGCAAGGAAAAAATAGAAGTCAGAATCATATAAAAAGGGTAAATAGTTTAGTCTGCATATTGGTGGCAAGAGCTTAGATTTATAATCAATAACATGCACTACCATCTGAAGTAGAGAAAAATTGCAATTCTTGGGTGGTGCAAATCAGCCTGGTTTTAATGTCATTAGTGGATTTCCACAGATTCAAGATGGGAAAGAATTTGACTCTGGACATCAGTGATCGATGACCAAGCACTGACCTGTTACTCCTGGAAGGAACATACAGCCCACCCTTTAATGCAAGTGCACAGTGCCATTGGACACTCTCGGACAAAGCTGCCTGGAGTCCCCATGCCTTCATCACACCTTGTCACATCAGGGGCGCCGAGTGGCTCTTGTGAAGGAAGGACTGTGGCTTATGACGCAAGGCAAGTCACTGAAGATGCCATAACATTCTTCATCCTTCACCACGTGGAAGAGTTAATGCCAGGCATTGCTTCCACACACCTGGGAGCCCCTGTGCTCCCACAAAGAGGAGGAGTTCAGTACTCTCAGGAAGAGTAGCAAATAGCT
>JAWWEW010000042.1:5334660-5439960 GCA_035583185.1 Anabacerthia variegaticeps
AACTACAGGCAAAGAGAACCAAGCCAGCCTTTAATGCTGCAATGAAGTCCACTGTCACACAGCATCTTGTCATTTATAAATTAAAGCACCATAAGGAGGCAAAAGGCTCATTACTAGATGAACTCCAGAGTCTTGCATTTGATTCTAGGTATTAATTACCTTAGCCATCTCTAGACTTCATACAGAGTCAGAGCAGAGCCACAGGGAACTCTTGGGCACCCACATCAGAGGACCAGAATGCTGAATGCATTTCGTTTTCTGAGATCTGAAGGCAAACTAGACTTAACTCCAGCAATTGAATTAATCCCATCCTGAAGCAGATTTTTTCTTTGTACTCACATTTCAATTACTAAGGTTACTTGCAAAAATTAAAAACAATAGTAATGATGTTGACCTCCTTAGGAAAACCACAGCCTAAGTTTCTGCTGCTCCATCTTCAGTTTCTTTGTCGAATCTCCTTTACCCACACTTGGTCTTGTGTGTCAGCTGTGATGTTACATTGAAACTAAGCCTATATTCCCTCCAACATTTGCACAATACCCAGTGCAGGTAAGGATTGTACAGGTAGGATGAGCTAAAAGCCTCCCAGTAATATTATAAACTATTGAAGTTTCAGTGCAGGCATTCTGATCAGGCAGGAACGTGAGAACTGAACCACTAACTGAGGCACATGGCAAAACTGACAGACAAACAATAATAATACACATACTGTTAGGGATATACATAACATGAAATCTGCATTTGATAAATCCACTGTGCTATTTTCTTACTGAAAACACAGATCTATTCCAGAATGACACAAACCCTGCCCTCTGTCTCAATGGTGGCACCAGCAGGTTTGCAATTCCTTTTGCTCCACTGGAAGAAGTGCCATGAACATGTTCATACAACCTAAAGCTTTTCTGCTGTAAGGCTATTCTTCCCTTATATTTAAATCAAGCTCAGTTCACATTTCATTTCCAAATCCACATTTCCCAGGGCAGGTGTGCATGAATAACGTGAGTGTTCTCCTCAGCTGTGTTCATTTCCCCTATTAACAGAGTCAATACAAATAAAAAGCACTGGTTACAATCTCTTAAGTAGTTTGCAATTTGAAACCGAGAAACTCAGAGCAGACAGGCTCCACATTTGGGTCCAATCCTGGATGTTGCTGCTTTCAAAAACACATGCAACAGAAATCAATGACTGTTTGTTCAGCAACAGGGTAAATGAGAGGAGAACACGAGCAGGCAAGGCTTTCAATCTGAAAAGCAATCAGATTGTCTGCTGTCTGCCTTCAAGGGCAGTGCTCATAACCACGGCACTGAGACAGGGAGGAAGAGAAAATTCTGGCGTTTGGTTTGTTTTGGTTTTGTTTGTTTTTTTGAATAACCAACCACCTTGACACCCAGACCAAGGCCCCTGATGTGAACATTAGAACCATCAAATAAAGCTTGTCCTGGTCAAGAACAGACCCACTGATTTTACCTGACAACTTATCTGTAACACTTATTTATGGATTGGTGGACTACACTGATGCCCAATCCTGAATGCTCTTCCATGCAAGACTATCAACAAGCCACTCTGGGTGGAGAGGCTTGGCCATTCTGTCTGTCAGCACAATTAAAAACCTCATGTCTGGTCCAAAAGTAACTTACTTCAGAAGGAAAGAAAACTCTCATGGAAAAATGTTTTGCATAAGGACTTCTAGACTTGAAATTTTATTCAACTTTCCTTCAAAACAAGGTCAGTCACTGAAGCTTCTCTCTTTGTACAGACCCTGATACCTCCAGATCACACCTCAAAACACCTCCACCCTGTAAAGAAATTCCTTCGAATTGCTTACTCTTTCTATTATGTCCACATTCAGACAATCAGTCCAAGCCTCCCACTACAGCCTGTATTTTATATCTCTGAGCATCCCTTGAAGCAAACCATAGCACCCTTCCTGGTGTCAGTGCTACAGGGAATCTTCCCTGGACACTTCAGGTCTGCACAGACATGTGAACATACCTCAGGTTGTAAAGGATGGCTTTTATCTGGCATTGTTGCATTTAAGGAGAAAATTAATGGCTTTGTGAACATTGGAACAGCTCCAAAGTGTGGTCTCAGCTGCTCAAAAGACCTCAAAGTTGGTTCATGCATCAGGTGGGAAGGCACTGGGATACAGACTGGGAACTCACTGCTCTAAGGCTCTTCCTCTCCTTTGATGCCTTCGCCAGGGTTAAGATGACTTTTGATATCTTTGAAATATCACAATGGGAAAGCACAAAGCACCACACTCTGCTCTGTGCCTCAAGGAAACTTAGGCTGAGGAGGCTTTTATGAAATACGTTCTCTCAAATAACTCCCAAATTAAATCATTAAAGAGGAACAGCAACAATTTTCACCATCCATTTTCAGGTGGTAATTGAATTCTGCTATGAGGTATAATGCACCCACACTGGCACAAAAAACCCAGCAAAAAGCCCTGTCCTCCACCAGTTCAAAGATGTGATGTGAAAAAAAACCATTCCAGAGCAGAATGAACCAAACAAATGTAGCTCTGTCAGCACAGGAGGTCCAGAACATGCTCCATGAAGTGGTAGAAGAGGTTTTAGGATTGTACTGATACTTAAATAACTGAATGGTAATGGACAAACAAAGTAAGATTCAAAAATTAACAGGACCACATGGATACAGCACCTGGTCCTGTGATTAAGGTTTACTTTTGTCCCATGTCAGGAGAAAGCTTGGCCACATCAGCAGGTGTCAGGGCAGTGCAATGCCCCTACAAAGTCTGACCTCCACACTTGGAATGCAGAGACCAAGCAAAGGAAACAGCTTTCCAGGTTGCTGACTGAATCAGTGCATTTGAGCTGCCTGAAAAACAAATAAACCCGAGTTTCTGTTTGGTGGGGGTTCTGTGGTTTGGTCTTTTTGTGCTTGGGTTTTATTCTGTTTGGTGGGGGGTTTTTGTTTTTAGGGACACAGTTTGCCAATAGCAATTTTCTTTCCCATGATGAGTCATTCCATCAAAGCACAAGACAAAACTACAAATGAGATGAAAAGTAGACGACTGGATTCACCTCTGTTACCCTCATGAACACTGTGATAAGGACAATTTAGAGGTGAGGAAAGCTAAAGCAGATTTGAGACCAAGAATCAACTGTGACAAGAAAGCTAATGAAAATTATTTAAATGTACACAAAGCCCTTAAGCACCTCCTCTGACCCACGTGCAAAACGGGCTGATGAGTTCTCCCATCCAGCAATGCAGCCACTCCTCAGAGCAACCTGCCAGAGCTGAGTCATGTTAAACATGAGCCATTTCAGAGGAAGGGATTCATTCATCCTCCCTCCAATTGTGGCATTAAAGGAACTCAGCAGCTGGAGGGAGTCTGATGAGAACAGCACTAAGATTTAGACCCCTGTAAAAACCAGGAAAGATGATACCATAAAAGTGAGGACTGGGGGGATGATGTGAGGAGCCAGAAAAGCCTATCCTTGATGCAGTAGATAGCAGTGGATAAAAATGGAAAGGAAGGTGGAAAGGAATGTGTTTATTCATTTGTTTTACTACATTCAGGTATTCTGACTAAAGTAACTGTAAATATTTGTGTTTCTCGGTTTCACTTCAGAACCAAAGACTGGCAAGAGAACTCGGTAAAGACTGAAAAGGTAATTAAACAAATTGCAGAACACACATGACTGGGGTGGGGAGAAATCAAGGAACAATGAGCCCTACAACTCAAAAGCAGCTGTGGGGAAGTTCCATTTGCTGTCACAGACAGGTACATACACAGCATCATCGTGAGCCATTCAGCCTTTCAGGAAGGGGGACACTATTTCACAGCATCACCATGTTACACTTACTCAAGAGTAATTACATAAAATATTGAGATGACTATGATTTCACAGCCCTGTATACCATGAAAATTACCAGTCTCACAAGAATCGCACCTATTTAGTTCCAACTGAAACCACCTCAAATCCATGATTTATTATATACATCGGAGACTGGGTAAGGACACCAGTTCCTTTTCTTGCATGCAGAAAAGCCACCCAGATATACCTCTGAACAGATCTGACAGGGTGCAGCGTGGCATCTGCTCCAAAGCACTTGTCAGCAGGGACACAAGGAGGTGTTGAAACCAGCCAAAAGCTCCGGGTAATGAAAGACAAAGGCAGGAGGAGAGGGTTCGCTGATTGATGCAGGCTGGGCTTAGGGAAGGCTGGCTGCTGATGGTGACACAGCACAGGGAAGCAGCCAGCACAGAGAATTCCCTGCACAGGAGCCCTGCAGCACTTCCACTGCCCCCTGGCCTCCCTTCAGAGACGTGCTCCTATCTGACAACCCGCTGGGAAGGGGTGACAAATTAGTGTCCTGTTATTGCACAATTAATGGCCACCAGCAAGAGAAACCAGAGGAGCAAAGAGAACGTCAAAGGAGAAGTGCCCCTGCTGGCCCAGCATTGCTGTGGAGCACAGGAGGGTAAAGGGCTCTTTGCAGAAAGGGGGCAGTGTCAGAAGTTCCTGGCACTGTCACAGCTGCAAGGACAGTGCTGCAGGTCCTGAAAGCTGCCTGCATTTACCAGCTCCTGATTCAATAATGTGGTACATCACCATGGAATATGGGAAAGCAATGTCAGCCCAGGTTCCCTAAGGAAACAAGGCTTATGGGATCCCACTGTCAGCCAGTGTCCTGGATGTATTGATAACTTTTGTTAACACACACAGCACATGTCAGTGCTCATTCTCTCTGGAGAAGGTGTCTATTGAACAGCTGAAATATAAAATCAGAAGGAAGTAGAGGGTAAACTTAAGAGGATTGTGATGCACAGTCTCCACATTGTCACTGGAGGTAGAGAAAACTCAGCAGCTTAAAGGACAGACTCCAGTCTTCCCCTGCTAAACGGGATGGGGAACAGGCGAGACTCGTTCTTTTCTAATGAATCAGCAGATTAACACACAGAGAAATCCACTACCGGCACGAGACAAGCCTTTGTGAAACCACGTGTATCCAATTGGTTTATTTTTAAGGGGAATACCACAGCTACCAAAACCATCATTCTGTTTCTCATGCAGAGTGCTTTTAAATTGTTAATGAAGTCTCTAAGTGACCTCCTCCCCTAAATGAACCTCCTCATCCGGCTACATCTTGGCCTGAGCTCCCACATGCTCAGGCTCATCGAAGGCATTAAAGGCAATCAGTCACTAACTGGGCTCGAGCACATCAAAATGGAAAACTTAGTAAACAGAGGACTATTTTTAAAGGGCTAAGAAAAACAAGACAATTTAAACAAACTAAGCAAAAAGTTAGAGTACTTAAAATGCCCTTCAGTACTAAAACTGTTTACTTTATCTGAAAGCAAAACAGCATTTGGCAAATCACTCGAGTCCTTCAATGGATGCCTCTGATAATTGCCCCGTGGTCCCTGGGTGGCACAGAAAGCTGCATACACCGCAGACTCGGCCAATTTGCACTAATCTCATTTCGACAAAAATAGAACAAATTCCCAATTTTCAAGGAGGAAATGTACTATCAGAAATATGGCTTAAAAGGATATAATAGCTCGTGCTAAGAAAGCTGCGTGCCCTAATGTACTTATTTCCCAGAGTAGTGCTCTCATACCCATGATGCAGAATTTAATTCTAGCCTCTCCCTACCTTTTTGTGGAAATAATATACGCTGATATTTGCTTAGACCAGCTTGGCCCCATCCATTTCCCCCAGTAACTTATAGATGAAGAGTATGCCAGCATGGACTTACCTGGAGAATAGCTCACACAGAACTCAATTTTCAAGTATTCCTAATCTTCCAAGACATTTTTTCACTAATGCCTAGTGAGAGTTTCACAAGGATGATTTTCCCTGTATACAGTTTCCTTGGCTGGGATCAGGGAGTGAAATGATGAGGAAAGGCAGTTCTACCAGAATGCTGTCCTTGGGTTCTCTGTTGCTCACGTTTTTCAGTCAATCTAACACCTGGAACACTAAGTTAGTTATGGGTTTAATATATTCTGTTAAGAATTTGCTTTTTAAAAATACTTTGAATTCAGAATTTTGGATGCACAAAATTCTAACTTGGCTACTGTCACATTTCAGTATCCTGTTTTCAGCACTGTTTATAACTTCTGAGGAGGTACTCCCCTAGATTTTGGAAGACCTTGGCTCCTGTTCCAGTCAGAGCGTGGCACACCAGTTCTAATTTCTCTTTCATTCCTATAGAACATGCCTGACTTCTGCGAGGGCTGTGTAAGTGTGGAGAGCACGTCACTTGCCAAACATTATGCAGGAAGCCTGAGATGTAATTGGGGTCTTTAAAGTTCTGAGCTATTAGCATAATGAGTGCGTTGCCCTTTTACAGCAAGCTACAGGTACAGCTTCAGTGTCCCTGTAGATTTAATCCTGAATATTAGAAACAATAGACAAAGGAAGGCTGAGCCAAACTGAAAAGGTACAGGAGGGGACAGACACAAATGAGTTTTAGGAGCAGGGACTCCACCGTGCCAGTTGGACAGACTGTTCTGTGTGGCACTGGCAGGGCAGCACAAACTGGTTCTCTGACACAGATACAAACAGGATCTTTTATGTTAGATAAATGAGATTTAAAAATAAATGCTGATCTTCAGCTCTGGAGCCCCATTCACCTGCAGTGCCTGCTCACCCTGGGCTGAGAGGAATTGCTTTTAGCTGTGAGTGCAGCTCCTCTAATCCAAGCACGCCTGACCCTCCTGGGCAGCTTTCACTGCGTGTGCTGCCTCTCATCACGGGCCACCCAGGCTCCTGCACCCTGAGTCAAGCCAGCTCTGTCAAAGCCAAAGAGCTGGCCCCCACACAAATCACCATTCCACCTGCCCACCACACTCAGGGTTTCCTTTCTGTGGGTTAACTGCACTGAGTAAAGTTACATAATCAAAAAAAACCCAAACCAGCCAAACTTACATTTCCCAAGCCATTTAAGGCATTTACCTGTTGGTAATTCCCGTTTAAATTAATGGGGACTGTGCATCTTAATCCTCTGGAGTTAACTTTGAGAATGTCAGATCAATGAGATCAAAATGCTTTCTGCAAAATGGGAATAATTCTAAAAGACCAAAGCAGTGAGAAGCTGTCAATAGTGTATTGTGCATTCCTCATAAGGGCACATCTTTCCCCCATAGGTACAGGAAGCCCTTCCCCAGCAGTGGGCACCTCACTTCAAAGAGGGAAAGTTTGTCACACTCTAAAATAAGAACCAAGAAGCCTCCTTTGCCCAATTACTGCATGGAACTGCAGCTACATGCTAACCCAGCATGGTAGGAGCTTAGCTGGATGCCTAGCAGCTCTACAGAAGAATTCTTGTATGAAAAAAAGATATTAAAAAAGACTTTGAAAGGAAAAGTGATCACTGCTGTCCCCACACTTTGAAGTCACCAAGGAAGAAGACGAGGACAAAGCTCACCAAGTAAAAACCTTGAGAGACACAAAGTTCTTCCCCAGACCCTGAACAAGAGTTTTGCTAAAGAGGAAGGAAGTCATTTTGATAGCACAGAGGCAGAAAGTCTGTGATATTTGTGCCACAAGTTTTCCCCCAAAAGCACGACACTAAAGCTCCCTGGGAAGAGCAGCCCTGGGCAAGGGGCAGAGGGAAGCAGGGCAGCCCACAGAGGCAGCCCTAGGCTTCCCATGGGCAGGCCTGGGGCTCCTTTTTAGCATTCCCAGCCCAGTGTGCATGAGGTGACCCCTGAGAAATCAATCCAAGTGAATGAAAGATTCCTGGGTGTTGGGGCAGAGAGTTCACCACAGCCTCAACTTCGGGCAGTGTAAACCAAGGGCAGGGGGAAACGCTGTGACTCCTGGAAGCCCTTTCAGCATCTGCCACCCCCAGAGCTGCTCAGCTCCCTGCACTCCTCAGCACCACTCCTGCCCACTTGTTTTGGCAGCTCAGCTTTGCACCAACACAGAATTTGAGCAAGAAGGAACGGGCTGGGTGTAGCTTTAAAGACCTAGAGCATCATCTCATACATGAGTACAACGGCACCATCAGCTACTGGTGCTAAACACACTCCTTAGGCTGAAATGCACTTATTTTAAATCCGCTAAGAGTAAATTGCAGAGGTCTTAACACATCCTAAGATATTGGCTGTGAGATGGCAAGGGAACTCCAGCAGCCAACACTGTTCTGCTCTCCCAGAAATGCAAACTGTTACTCCATTTAAAGAAAGAGGAGAAGCAGCCTAGATTAATGATGCAGAGCTAATTAAAGAGGTAAATAATTGTGGTGATGTACCCTGAACAAAAGAGGCAAAATATAATGCAAGAGGAAATAAGAAGAAATACAGGGATTTGATTAAACTACATTTCTAAAGGTAGGTAGAACTATAAAATGCCAAATATTATATTAATGCAGAGGGGGTTTATTAGAAAAGTAAATTATAGCTTAATATAAATTAGATTAAGAGTTTGTTTTCTGCAGCCAGTACTATTGTATTTAATTGTTATAGCTTACTTTTTGAGGGTAAAAGAAGTTGACCACAACTAATGAGAAGACTCCAATGTCCCACAGGGATGAGATATCTGGGCGCAAGAAGGCACCTCAGAAGAACCCGTATTCAGAAAAGGGCTTGATCCATCTCCTGAAGGATCACACAGGTTGCTGAAAATTATTTCAATTATTATTGTGGTTTTGAAGTAAGAACTTCCCACCCAAATTAGGGGAAGGGCCAAAGAGCCTCCTGTGTTCTGTCCCTGCCCCATCCCACATTTAAACAGGCAGAAGAACACAAAGGTCTGTCCTGCCAAGTGCCCTTCACACGCAGGTAAACAGGCTTAGCCAGCCCCGGGAAAGCAGCAAAGTCACTCCTCATACACCAGAGTCCCCAGCAGTGCAACCAAGGATGTCAGTGTGCTGGTTAGAAGTTTATTAATCAAATATTACAACCACTGTAGCTCTTAACATTACATCAATCCTAATTCAACAGCATCACCATGGTTACGCTGTTATTACATTTTAGCCTTGCAGGTGTCTTATCAAGATGTACCAACACAATCCCAGTATTCATTCTGAGTACGTTCCAGACAAATAATCTAGCTATCATATCTACTCTACTAACATGAGGCCACAATCTCTATTTCTTAATTAACACAGAGCCACAATACCATCTCCCGTGTCAAAAGCAAGCTATCGTACACCCTCTCTCCCACGGTCCAGTCCCCACCACAAACCAGCAGAGCTCCTAATTAGCTGCCCAGCTTAGGCAGCTGCTTCCATCAATTCACATTCCTGCATTACTAAGGACTCTTTTGCACCATCAGCAGGACCATTAAAGTCACAAACACATCCACAACACCCTGGAGAAAGAAAATGTACCAGAGCTTTGTCAAAGAGGCAAAGCTGAGGACACTCTTTAAAAGGTACTCTAAAATAACTCAAATAGCTTCCAAACAACACTAACAAGGGTCTGTAATTCCGACTAAGGCATCACCTCAATGCATAAGGAAACCTTAAATGATGTAACCTACCAAAGATGGGACAAACGCTGACAGTCCAAGCAGACTTTGGTGATGTGATAGTGTCTAGTTGATTTTCTTGCGGTTTTACACAGAAATGCACTAAAATACATCATTTAGAATTGTCAGCATGACTAAACCAGAGATTCCTGGCTTCAGGATAAGTGGGTATCCCACTCTCTCTCAGACTAACAACCCACTGCCTTCAATACTCCTGCCTTTGCATTCCTGTTGCTCTTCACTTGACATATTTCTCTGCAATGTTTCATCTCCTTGTGACTGTGAATCAGAACGTTCATTATGTGATGATTAAGTTCATAAACACTGATTCAGTCTCTCTTGCTTCATTAAGCTGGTCTGTTTTGCTCCTGATTTATTCCATGTCTGCCTGAGACTCCACCTGCATCCCCTGCTCTGAGGCTTTGGGAGGTGCTGTGCAGGGGGATGTACCTCGGGTTTGAGTCCTGCAGCTGAGCTGTGTCCTGAATAAGTGCTCTAAATACAACCTGACTGCTTTTCAACAGGACTGCAGCCACACACCCCAATTTGAGCAGAGTCCTGCAATTTCAGCGAGCTAAACAAAGCTGAAATAAACACAGGTTATGAGAAAAGTGTTTCCAAAATAGTTTTTGGGACTGTGGAAGATGCAATTTTCAGCAAGAATGAGTTCTAACTTTACACTTCTGATGCAGATGTATGTTTTCAGGAAAATCAGGAAAAAAGGGAATATTTAGAAGCACAACCAGAACAAGATTGTCCAGGATTGGGAACTCGAGACCAAGGTATGAGGATCATTACACTGAAGGAACTGTACATTATTATGTCCAAGCATTATCCACAACACAGCAATTTTATCTACATTTAAGGTATTCCGCTACAGAATTGTGCTTTTTCTTCACAGACAGCTGAGCTTATTCCCAGGATATCCCATCCCATGTCTGTGACTCAAAAGCACAATGATCACAACAATCACACTATGATTAAAAACTCATTCTCAGAAATACTTTCGTAGCACAATGAAAATAAACACTTCCAAGGTAATTTTTCTCACAGCATATAGTAGATGATGTTGCCATTTCTGTACTAATGACAGCCCAACAAATTACTTGGAACGAATATTTTCTTTCAGAAATGACAGTGTTTTGCCTTTTAATTGTACCTGACTGGAGCACGATTTCCTG
Source organism: Anabacerthia variegaticeps (assembly GCA_035583185.1). NCBI lineage: Eukaryota > Metazoa > Chordata > Aves > Passeriformes > Furnariidae > Anabacerthia > Anabacerthia variegaticeps. The sequence continues at coordinate 5,345,294 of JAWWEW010000042.1, forward strand.
CAATATATTTCTTATTCCAAGCCAAATTTGTATCTTACTTCAATTTGGGAAGTTCAAGTAACACCCAGAGCATTATTTCCTGCAGGTCTGCAAAAGGCAGAGTTAATTTTTCCTTTATGCAAGCAAATGTGCACATTCAAACTAACCTATAAATGGCATTACTACACAACATGGAGAGACAGGGTCATCGTATTTAGGTAGTAATTGACATGGGAAAGGTCAAACTCATAATTTAGAAGAAAAGCAGAATTTAGCTTGTTTTGTTCCCTGCAACTACCCATATTATTTTGCAATTTCATGTGTAATATCATATATTTTGATATTTATGCTGCAAAATAATTCTTGCAATAAGAGGAAATGAGGTTACTTGAATTGTTTTTCCTTTGTACTTCAGTTACCAGGCTGGGAATTGTCCAGGCTGGCATTCCCTGCAGGAGCATTCATTAATTGAATAGAGCAGACAACTGTGAGCTGTGCTCAGGAATGCTGCTTGAGTAAAACACACCAAATCAGTAGGAAAAGAGCAACCCTCAAGAATTATGTTTATTGACTTATTGCTGGTTGGCAGTGCTGATAAAAAGGACAGGACACAGTCCTGATATGACAAGTGCAGGGCCCAGATTGCAATGTGTGTCCCCAGGGTTGCTGCTCTGGATTTGATCTGGCATAGCTGATAGCAGAATCAAGGCTTGAAATGGACAATTTTCCAGCAATAAGGAAAGGATTACAAGACAAACTACTCTATAAAGCAGCAGGGGGAAAAAAGGGGATAAAAATTGAAACAAGAGCAATAGAGGTTTCAGTGCATTACAAGTATCAGTGAAGTAAATGCTTCCAATAAAAGGCTCAAGCCAAGGAGTGTTATTTATCAGAGAACATCTGTTTGGCTGACCACTATCTGTGCTAGTGCTGCCTGACATGAATACTTATAGAAAGGAACACAGCCCGGCTTGACATCACAAAGATGTCTATTAGTGTGCTCTTAGGAAGGAGGGAATTTATCCCTCACACCTGTACTGGATAGAACTCCTGAATTTCTACTTATCTTTCTAACACCAGCTTTCTTTCATCATTTCCTCCCTGTACTTCCTCCCAGAAGCCATCCCTAACTTGATATTTCAGGGACCCTCTAATATTTTGGTCTAATCTGGCTCCAAGTTCTTTTATCTGTTTTTATTCAGCTTCTCAGATACTATCTAATTCCATTTACAGCTTACACTTATTCTGGAGGCCAGTGAAGCTTTCTGACCCAAACATACCTTGATTCTACATTCAGCTTGGTCTTTGGCAGCCTATACCTGGGACCCACAACACTACCAAGTTTCCAGGGGATTAAGGAGAAGACTTACATCAGTGACTAAGTTCAGCAGTACACAGACAAGACTGTTGGAAAACAGGTGTACAATAAATGCACATTGTCCTAAATTGGGAAGAAATTACCTCAAAACTAAGCATCAACATACTCTAAGATGGACCAACATCAGAAGGAAATTTGAAATGAAGGTTTATCACTCCAGAGTCAATCTAGAGGGAATAAACCTACATTTGGATATGGACTGAAGGTTCAAATTCCTACTGCAGGATATCCCTGATTGCACAGACTTTCACTGCTTAGGACTCGAGCTTTACTACAGCCCTCAACTTCTGTTAGTCAATTGAACACAAAACTTCACCACATTTGATTTTCTGACCCTAACCTAAATGTGACACCCCATCCAATTGTTTTCCTAAATACACATTTCAAAGGAATATCAAAAACTATTAAGGAACCAGAGGGATAAAAATTATGCCTGAATCAGCTGAACCTATCAAACATTCAATTCTTTACATCAAAATGACCAACATTCTTGCAAGGACAAGCAGGTAAATGAAAGATATCCTGCTCTGTCAGAACTGCTCAAGGGGAAGTAATTCAGAGCAATTTCCACTCGTGGTAATACATAACCAAAAGTCAACTGGTATGGATTTTCTCATGTGCAGTAAGAGTAGAGCTCACCCCATACTGTTAATGGAATCACAGCCTTCACTGACACTTATTTTAATAAACTTGTATTCCTGTAGACATCTATTCATCTGAATTTTGTTGAAGTTGGCCCATTAGGGCACAAGTTACTGTGCACTGGCTCGTGGTGTGAGGGCAATGTTAGCCTTACAAAACCACACTGGAAATTCACCTCCATCAGCACCTCTGACCTTAAATTCCAGGCAGCCTGACCAGGAAGGCAACAAGCTTAAGTAAGAAGAGAATTATGCCAGCACAGTGGATGCTTCAGAATCACATTTCTAGGCAAGAGGAAAAACTGCTGATTCTGCAAGGCAACCTCTTCATGGCAGAGGAAAAGGAGAGCACCACAAGAACAAACCAGTGCTCAACAGCCAACCACTTGTGGGCAAAAGGCAACCCCAGGCAGAAAAGAAACCAGCTTAAATTGGCTCAGGCAATGACCCTTCCTTCCCCACACTCAAGATTAGTGGCATGGCAACGTCCAAGATCAGCATTTGATGTGCGGGCTACATAGGTTTTCCTTGCATCAAAACTACAAGTCCTCTTTGACTCTTCGTTGGCCCCCCGTAAAAACCAGATTCTGTAAAAGGAGCCCCAGCTCCCAAAGTGATTCTTAGGCTCAGTTATTTTGGCCTTGCACATGTGTCATTATATTGCTTCAGCATGCTACACCACCTTACAAATCACACCAGAAACCAACTCTGCATATTTATGAACTTGTCACATATTAATTAGATGCCTTTAGTAAGTTATTTTTTACTAGTAATTTTAAAGCACAGGTAGAGGCCCATCTTCAATGATGTTTTTATCACATATTTGTCATGAATTTTTGAAAGTCACACAAATTAACAATTGTTCCTTCTCACGTACAAGTGAAATTATTGCTGTTATATAGAAATCATACAATGAACTGCTACCTCACTAAGTAGGCTAAGCATGGACAAGGATCCTTCTGGCTAAATATCTCTTCCACTGGCTTCATCCATTTACAAGGAACTAGAGGGTTTATTTACAAGCATCTCACAAGATAATCAAAATAACTTTGGTTTGAAATCTGGCTCTGTAATACCCCAATGCTAAATATTTGAATTGAAACAAAGGGGGGAAAATCTGCCGCTATAACTGGGCTCAGGACTCCAACACACTGAGGAGGCTTTGGGGGAGCCTCCCAGTGGCAGAACACAACAGGCATCCTGCAGTATGGAAAAAGGGAACAAACTTCCAAGTCCACATGCTACAAAATTCCTGGGCACCAGTTCTGTGTTACAGCTGGGCAGCATCATCCCTGAGACCAGACTCACTGCTTTAGTTGTGGCAATAGTTTCATTAACTGCAGCTCAAATCAATGGCAAGGGCAGCATTTCCTCTCAGGATCAAGTCAAACAGACTCCTTGCCTTGGTCTTGCAGTCCTGTTATGCTCAGTCTTGTGGAATTATTTATGTCAGTTTAAAAATAATACGAAGTGCAGCAGAAGGATAACTCTGTTACATAAATGAGGGTACAAAGTACAGGGCAGTACAGATCTATTCCCAGCCATCAGAACTGTTCTATCTTCTGTGGATGGTAATTTCTTTTATGTGTCCTGATGGCAGGATCAGACTATTAACTTGTGCCATCTGTGTGCAGCCTGTCCCTTATCACAGAATCCTGACTGCAGCCCTCTGACTCAGCTGGTAATACCTGCTCGCCTGTGCTGGTGGAGACCAAATGCCTCCCTCTGTGTATTGCAGTGGGGTCAAACTGCAGCACAAACCCCAAACTCTGCCAGGCTAATGGCTTGTTTTTTAATACAGAGAAGGGCAATATTTTATGTCTTTTCATGGACAGTATGTGAAGGTGATTTGAGCTACTCCAGGGAGCAGGTAAAACCACTCTCACTGGCACTTAGCACAGTTCAGCTGAGAGGGGTCCTTATGCAGCCTCCTTCCATAAATCCTTAAGAATCAGATATCCAAGCCTCAAGTTAAGTCAAAGATCTTTTCTTTCCTTTTACTTTCTTTTTTTTTTTTTTACAAAAATACTTGTTAATCCTTGACTCTTTCATGGTGCAGTTCCTAAATCTGAAGCCTTCTAAGCTTGTAATCTCAGATTTACCAGCCTACTGAAGGAGCATCACAACACTCTCTACAGCAGATCATATACTAACACCACTTTAAAAGCTGCAGAAAAAGAAAAGGTCAAGTATCTTTTCCAGCAAGTTTCAAGCAGAGCCATTACTTCTTCAGGTCCAACTTCTCTCCACATGCTTTTCTGCATTTTGGCCCCAGCTAACACATCCCACCACACCATCTGTGGACCTCTGCCAGTTTCCTTAATGTCGAATCCTGCAGGGTGCTAAATAGAGTCTCAAGTGCTAACTGAATTCAAAATCATCTGGACAGACTGTGAAAGGACTGGAAGGAATGGAAAAATCCCAGCCCAAGTTCCAGAGGTCACCTGCATAGCCAGGGCTCAAACTCCATGCCTCAGCTCAGTTTTGGCAGCCTGACCCACCCACAGGAAGGTCTCAGGCGATGATCATGACAACAGCCATGGGCAGACACCAATATTGATCCCCAGGGAGCATGCCAACCAGCAGGAATCCTGCATGGTTACCTGCCTGGCACTCCAGCAAGGCTGGCCATCTGCCTCTGTGACCACAGGTGAGCCAGTCTGTCACCTTGGCCTTCACACCTCAGAAAGCCCAGGATGCACCAGGCCCAGCCATAAACCTGCTGTTGGTCACAGCTCTGGTTCACTGTACCAGCACAACTGATGCTTTCCTTTAGCTTAGCATGTTGTTTAAAATCACAGTCCCTTTCTAGCTACTCCAAAATTAACTTCCATGGCAGTGTGGCATTTCTAACTAGAGAGTATTTAGTGTCTCTCTCAAAGTGTCCCCTGACTTCCTGAATGGTTTTATACTTCACATTTAACTAAAAGAATGAATGAATTTATTTTTTCAGATTACCACTTCAAAGGCAAGTAATACTCCAGTAACTTAGATGAGGTGGAACCAATGGGATCATTTACAGAAGCAAAGGAAGCAGAGTTTGGCCCACAGTTAAAATTAGGCAAGGTTAATAAAACTCAGCTATGACTGGGCCATCTATTCAGGGAGCTGTGACAATGCATCAACTGATTTAGAGCTCAGTTCTGCAGGGCTCTCTGTGTCGAGGTACATGAAGCCAGTGGGAGGTGAAAATATTTAGTGGCTTTAACATATGCAGCCTGTCAGCACTGAGCTGTGCAGGCTCCTCGGCAGGGACCAGGAAGGACCTCCAAGCTGCAGATACAGCAAATTCCTCCTTGATGAGGTTGAATTAATATTCCAGCTCTTTCCCTCTCCCTCCCAGGTCACATGCCCACCTCAGAGGGAAGCAATCCAGCAGCCAAACCTCCAGCCTGTTCTAGCCATGGTCTAGCCCAGGAACTCTTGTTACTTGTGCTGTTGTGCTGGCTATAGTAGTGTCTGGAATAACCCCAGAGGAATATCCAGTTCCATCACTTCAACAGGAGGCACAGAGGATGCCTTCCACTCTCCTTTACCCTCTCTCAAGTGAGGTGAGCCTCCTAATCATTTAAGCGATAATTAAACCCAGGTAGAGCAAGCAGGTAATTTCCCAGGCAATTCAACCCAAGTGTCAAATTAAGTAGCCTCCTCATTGTTGTGCATATTGATCAGGAAGCTCATGATTCATTTGAAGACAGTGTAAAATGGCTCCATTTCACTGGCTGATCACTGTGGTCCTCACCACCAAAACCAGAATATGCCATTTCAGTATCTTCCACATTTTTCAAAGGTAATGTCTATGCACCCAAAGACACCAGAAGATACTGGTAAAATCCCTATTTCTTTTTGTAATTTTTTTTTCTTCCACCACTTTCTGCTGGTTCCTTTCAAGTGGTGACCTTAGACATGGATGGAAGTGTCAAAGTGTTTGTGATTCAACATATGGACGATAACTCGATACTAGAATGCAGTTGTTTGTTCCAACTTTTTCTTCTACACTTCACAATAAAAAAAAATTAAGTCAATGGTTTGGGGCGGGGAGAAAACTAGAAGAAACTTCTTTCTGGCTTCCATCCCTCTGAACTTCCCTGAAGCCCAGAGTAGGAGCAGTGGCCTACCTGGGAAAACAATAGATCAAATTCATCCATTCCCTTGATGAATGGCCAATAACTGGTAAGTCAAACCCAGAGACTGTGCCAGCATTAAATCACACCTGAAGGACACTACAGGACTTGGGTCACACCATAAATCAGCAAAAATCATTCTTTGCTCTGCTTAGATTTGGATTTACATAGGAGCCAAGTTTTACAAAGGAAATGACCTTGTCTTCTATCAAGACAGAACGTCTGCCCTCCCAGCAATAGATCCAGAAGTTCAAAGCAGGGATTGATCTTCTGGAGTTTTGGGTATTATGTCAATCTGCCTGGAACAAGGGTAAAAAGTTGTTTCTCCTATTCTCTCTCTTAAAACAAACATTATTAAACCATACAAAGAAACTTCCAGCAATTAATAGCCAGTCAATTTTTAGTCTTATACCTGAACTGGAAAATAAGGCAAAGCAAACTTTGATGGTGAGTCAGTCAATCGGGTGGGCACAGCACAGGAAAGGAGAGGAGCTCATCTCTACTTTGGATTGTTTGAAGTTCTCTTTCAGATAAGGCCCTTCTACTTTAGCAGGCTCAAATCTAAAGCCTGTTTTATTTTTCATCCCTCAAAGACTGGAAGATGCAGTCTAAAACTTCCAAAACTTCATTTTTTATGAGCATTCAATTCAAATCACATTGACCAAGCCTCCAAAACTGCTTAAACAACTCCTACCCAAATGAAGTGGGTTTACAAACATGAGACCTCACAACTGTTTTCCTGAATTCCAGAAAGCTCCAAGCCAGACAACTCCTTACATGATACAGATGGGATAGGTGGCAGGAAGACTTCAGAGTAGTGAACATCCTTCCATTTGTCAGATTAAGGGCATTCCTACTAAGAGGATTTGCTAGATAAATTAATTCTGAGCAATCACCTCTGGGCTGCTGTGATGGGCTTAAGATTTTTTTTTTTGGAACGTTTTGTCCTTTTCATGGCAATTATTTAATCAGTAGCTATTTCCAGCTATGTTGAGATCCAGTCAAACTGTCTAAAAATTAACCTGGCTTCATCATTTTATATAATGTTAGTAAAAAAAACCCCAAAAACCTCAAAAAGCACCAGAACACACAGTGCATCTGCAGGTGCCCCGTGGTACATTCTGCACTATCCCTTTTCATAAAAGAAATAATCAAATTTTCTGTCTTCATGGAAGCATCAATCTGTCTCATTTTTCCCAGCTGTCATTTACAAACACCAAAAGGGATGAATGACAAATGTTATGAGTCTCTGACCCACCAGACTTTGACAGCAGTTTCATAATATTTTTCTCTTTAATCTCCCCTTCTGGCAAAAGGTGAACACATTCACACCTTTGTTGCACCAGCAGCCAAGCCTGCCTTGCATTCTCTGCTGCACATCTACGCACATCAATGGAAAGGATCAGCTCACCAGGAGAAAGGTATTTTTAGAAATATTTCCCACCCCCACCTCAGGATTTCCTAAAATATCACAACTCCTGCTCAGCCAAAGAAGCACCTCACAACTCAGGCTGGAACCTCCATGAAGGTGTATCAGGATGCAGCATTTAGAGGCATTGGCAATATTTTCATATCAACAATCTCCTGACCTACGCCCTTGCCCAGAAGTTCAGAGCCCCAGTGACAGAAATCCTCAGGTTAAGTAGAGCTGGGAAAAGGACACTTACACTTGGAAAATTAAAGAAGAATGATCCTTCTGAGATTCCCCCTGCAGAAATGGACAGCAGCAAACATAATCCAGCAGCTTTGCTGCTCCTTTGTCCTCCCCAGTCCAAAACAACACAGAACTGTCACCATAAATGGCACACACGTGGTAATGGCACACAAAACCAGGAAGGCAGAACAGCTTCAGACACAGTTTGGATTTCTCAGGACACAAAGACACCCCAAGGCTCATTAAAGTCTTGGATCTACACCTTAAGTACCTCATAGATGCAACAATAGATTTGTGCTCAGTGCAGAGTCCTAAACCAGAGTGCAACACAGACTGAATTTAGGACTCCTTGACAGCAGTGCCATGGTAACCATGCTTCTCAAGGCAAAATAATACCAACAAATGCAGCTATAAGGGCCAAGGAAACCATAAACTAGACCATCTTAAGTAAATCAGTCACCAAACCTCAACTACTGAAATTAGACTGTACCAGGGAATGGCATTCAGACACGTAAATGGAAAGGCACAAGAGAAAAGGGACAGAGCTGGATTGGATTAGATTATGATAAGAAGGGCAATATTAAAAAAAATCATCCAAATAAGGAAACAATCTGTGTTTATGGCACATCTCCACATCCTACAGAATGCTGTTAGTGCTTAATAAGAAAAAGTATGCAGTACATAAAGACACTGTTGTATGATAAGCAGATAGAGAAAGCAGCCATAATATTCTAGTTTCTATTACTGTTATTCTGGGAGGAATATTTCCACATGCAATTAACTCTGTTTGCAATATACCAGAGACAAACAAAGGTAAATTGAAAAAATCCAATTAAATTACAGAACCACAAAGGACACATTCAGTGACCAATAAATAACACACAAAGCACTGCTGGAGTAGGTTGATGAGGATTGCCGGTTATCAAATGTTGAAGGGAATTCCTTGAATAGCAACAGAAGGGAGATAAAACCACTTTGATTCATTAAGGGGCTGGGGATGTGACAAGGGAGGGAGTCAGGGCAGCCTCGTGGCACAGGTACTGGCTGTTTAGAGAAGCTGTGTTGAGGTCAAGACCCCCACACTGTACAGGTTATTGCAAATTCATTTCTCAGCTCAACAGGAGACAATTGCAGCCTTGTCCTGCCTACTGCACTGATGGATTCACAGCAGCCACCTCCCTCACCCACTCGGATTTCAGTCCAAACAAGCATCTTTGTGCTTTTCCTCACTTTCTCAGGCTAAGGAGGAAGTCCCAAAGATCCCAACAACATGCCATTGTGTCCCTTTTTCCCTTTTTTGTGCTGCTTGTAAGGAGGTTTACAATAGCTCGATGAAAAGACACAGGGACAACACAGGTGTTATTTCATTACTTGCAGAGTTCTTCCTGAGCATTCACTGACCAAAACTTTCAGCATCAAAGGAGGCAACAGGAAATTTGTTGCCTCCTGACTGCAAGGTGCACACTGCTCAGCATTTTCAGCCCATAGACCTTTCCAGTTCTATTTCTGTCAATAGACTCAAGCCTGGTTCTAGCATGACAATCACATTTAGGGAACTGAGCTTCTGTTAGTTGCCTTAGCCTGAAATATTGTCTTTTTGAGCCTTAATAGCAAACACTCTTAACTACATATTTAGCTAAAGCAAAACTGGGGAAAAAATCTGGCAATAGCAAAGCTATTTCAACAGGTTTAAAAATCAGTAACAGCTCGAAGATGTCCACCTTTGTGATTTCACAATAGTTTTTTGCAGTGGTGGGGCTGTCAGATACAAACCCACTCCACGTGACCCTTTGAGTCCAGCGGGATATACCTGGAGCTGCAGAGGTACCACAGTCACCAATTAAATCAACACATCTGACTTTGGGACTAAATGAAAGAACAGCCTCTATCTGGTCTCAGTAGCTCAGACTTGACATCTTCCTGCAGGTAAAACAACTACAGAGCAACACAGCTGAACCTGTTTTAAAAACACAGTCATGAAGCAAATGAGCAGTGCCTCAACCCTCTGAAACCAAACCCTGTGCCAAGACAAGTTTTCTGCACTAGTTTCCTTTTGTTTTTTTTACCAATATCATATTATAGTAATTGAACTTATGGCATTGACTGGATTTGTTGGAATTACATGTCTCAGTCACTGGAAAGACTGACATCAACTGTTCAAGTGTACTTTAAGATGGGTTTTTATTATTGCATCCAAGTAGGTTGTTGGAGGCTTTCTTTGGAATCCTGGAGAAGAGGCTGTGCAGGCAGGTAAGTGCCTGTGCAACTTAATTTGGAAACATTCAAATAATTTAGGAATAAAGAGCAGGAATAGAGGAAAGGAATATCTCAAACCATGTGAGTTGCAAGGGCAATGACCCTTTAGGTGTTTTCTAGAATGTTTTCTCCCAAATCAAAATTCACACAGATTATAAGGACTCCAAGATACTCTCTAATGGGTTATATTCAAAACATTTCTTAGCCTTCCTAGCTACTATTTACTATTTTTTTTGTTCAAATTTAGGCACATAACTGAAGTTAGACCTCTGTTAAAACATAGGCAAATTTAATGAGAAAACCTCAAATTGACTTCTATGGGATTTAAAAACTTTGGAAGTACAACAAGATCTCTTTCTGTAACAAACTCCAGATCCCTTTGTTATCAGAAGTTAAAAGAAAATATACAAACAACAATAAAGGCATTTTGGTATTAGAAAGAAAAAAATATGAGCACATCACAGCCTGTTTGGAGTGCTTAACATCCAGGGGCAGAGCAGATCAACTTCTATTTACTCTGCCCAGCTCTGGGTCAGCCACACCTGGTGCATTAAGATTATCTTGGCTGTATTTTGAGGTAGAGACCTCTCTGCAGAATCTTTACAGCCAGCACAGGATGGGTGAGTTGGAATATTCCTACAACACATATAAACACAATACAAGGTCATATTCTCTGCTCCTCCTGGTTAGCAGTATGTTTTTCTTAAAGAGGGTGCAAATAATTTAGAGAGCAAGCCTTGTTGGAAGCCTGTTGTCTTCAGCAGCCAACTTGAGCCTGATCAGATAAGCAATTTCAAGAGGGATTAAATGTGACACTGCAGTTACTTTGCTCAGTAAAATAAACAAAACTGCTGTGTGGAAAACACAAGCTGTACACACAAAGAGAAGGAGCAAAAGGCAGATGCAGTGCAGTAAGAAGCCTGAGCACCAAGCCAGGGCTGGGCTGGTGAACAACAGGAGCAGCCTTGCAAGAAAACACTCGACATGGAGTCAGGTTTTTCAGATTCGCTCAGCACCCTTGGCAGTGTAAAATACCACTGACTAACTCTATCAATTCCACCCAAAACACTCTTTGCATACAACAATCTGAAATTATGTCACTCACTCAGCCTCTTTCTGTGCCAGCACTTCATCTTTCAAGTTCCTTGGAGCAGAACGTTTCCCACACATCTATATCTGTAACATGCCAAGCTCAAGAGGCCACCTGTCCTTTCTGGTGCATGGCACCCTCAAAATCACCCAGGAAAGACATGGCATGTGAGCCACCACACACCTATGACATGGCATTCCCTAACCCATTCTGTGCAGAAACGAGATACCCAGCTGCACTTACCAAACACAGCATTTTTCCGTCCTGTGAAATACTGTTTTGGGGGGTAAAATATAATCAAAATTACTTGTTTTCTTCTAGGGTGGTTTGTTTGGTTGTGTTTTGTTGCTTTCCTGCTACTGGAGCAGCTGCTTCTTAAAAACATATAAAAATATCACCTATTTCATTTCAGCTACCATGGTGCAAAATATTGTCCTCAATGCACAAAGAAAGACTGAATAACTTTTTGTGGGTTTAAATTAATATGATGAGTAGTGGAATACTCACTCAAGTCTAAAATGTGACATTCTCTGGAAGAAGGGAATATTCCAGTCAGCTTTACAATACACTTTTTCCCAAGCTCTTGAGCTCCCAACACAAACCCTCAGACCAGTGAATTCACCACAGCTGCTCTCAGTATTCCTGCATTTCCTCGTGGCTCCAGGGAAGCTGCACACCATGTAAATGTTCCAGCAGCTCACAGGGGTACTGACACACTGGCCTGGTGGTGGCCCCTGCCCTGAGCAGAGTGAGAGCTCTGGGATCTGCCATAGGGGACTTTTACAATGGCTGCATTCCCAGTAGGAATGCAGTCATTGCAGAGCTAACAGCAAATCCCAAGATCCTTTCATTTCCTTCATTACCCTGGATGATCCCCAGCTTGCGTAAGTGTATAATATAATACATTCACCTTAAGGGACATCCCTCCCCTGCAGTTCCAACAGGATTCTGGGTTCTCCTTCCCTTCCCTCCTGAGCTCTCCTTTGGCTGCCCTGTTACCCTGAGGACCACAGCATTTTGTGGCACTGAGAAAGCTCTTCTCTCCACTTGCCAACACACAAGTCTTGACAGATGTTTTCTTTCTCACCATGCCAGGTTTTAACCTGTTCTTGCCACTAATCCTCTGCACAGTTCTGCACCACCAACACTGCATTCAGCAGCAGCCAGCTCTCCTCCTGTGAGCTCTCCCCTGCCTTCACCTCTCTATCAGCATTCCTCACAAAGCATCCAGCATATTTATATTCTCCCTTCAAATCCATTTCCTTTTATTAGTTTTCCCTTGTGACACCTCACTCCACAAGGCCTATTTCTAATCTCTTACCACATCTTAAAACCACCAGAATTCAGGGAAGTCACCTGTGATTGAGTGTAACTCTCACAACCCAGGGAAAAGCCCAGCTGGGCTGCAGGGAATGCCAGCAAAGGGCATTGATGTTCTTTTGATAGTGAAGTACAAGGAGGAAACCGGACAGAGAACCTTTTGCCTCTGCCAGTCAGGAACTGTGCAGCCCCAGGGACCCTGTCCTGGCAGGACTCAGGAAAGCCACAGAAGGAACCTAGTTCAGCTGTGACATGAGGTAATCCTGCCCTCACCACAACCCAAGATTTTCTGCTGCTTTCAGAACAATGAAAATCAGTGTGTCTGAGCTCCACACACAGGAGGCTGCACAGAGATTATATTATTTCCATTTGCTCTCTTTTGTTTCTGCTAACAGCACTTCAGAGAACTGCTAAAGTCCTTTAAAGTCTATATGTTGACTTCAAAGGGAACCAGTTTTCATTATGCATTTGTTTTGTTGAGTTTTTTGTTTGGTTATATCTGTTTGTTTTACATTTTCACCTTGTTTTCAGGGGCACTAGTGGCATAAATCCCCACAAAAACCACAGAAAGCCTGAGAAGTGCTTTAGGCATCACCTAAACCAAAGAAATCACAATTCTTTAGTAATAGCAATGATATTAAACTTGCTCTGGGTTGAAGAATGTTATTCACTACCACCACCTTCCTCCTATCAAAACAGCCCTGAGTCACCACAGAGAACAAAGATATTTACAATGCATAAAGGGATTTGTTCTGTTGTTTTGCTCTTATCATCCAAATGGCGAGAAGCAGCTGAGCTCCAGGCAGGGGGAAGGTGCCACATCAGAGCTGGGAGGTTCATGTCATTGGAGGAGCAGACACGCAAAATTTAATTTAACAGCGTAGAAAGAGAGCCAGTTCAGCAACATCAACATGCAGGGGTGAAAACACAAACACTTGAGGGATTAAATTGAGAAGTTTCTCTGTTCAAGGTCTTTCTCCGAGGCAAGCCTGCCCGTGGTAGATTTTGGCTTATCAAGTCCCAGCTGTGCTGCTCACACCGAGAGGAGCAGGTTCCTCCCCGTGCTCTCCCAGCAGTGAACCCTGGTGCCCAGGGAGGAGCACACAGCCTGGCTGAGGCTCCTCACAGCACAGGTGAAGCTAATAAAGCACAGAGCTCTCACACTGCAGGAGGATCAATAACGAGTTATCCTCAACAACAACTCCCAGCCTGTACTCGGGAAACCATTTTGTTGTGTGCCCATCAACTTTGCTATTCTCTCATCTCTGCTATTCTCTCAGCCAACGTTCCATGATTTTGGACCACTGTTTATTGCACCATTGTTTATTTTTGGGACAAACACAGGATGTTAACCAGCAAACTGCCCTCCACGAAACCTTGGTTTAAAACAAGAATCACCTTCCAATTTAAGCGTGGATTCCACAGCTGAGCTGCTGCTTCCCATCACCCTAATGACGGATTTGGTGCAGCTGAGGCACCTTGGCCTCCCTTACACGGAGAGAGGGCAGGGACATGGCCACTCACATATCAGAGCATTTTGTAACGTGGAGATGCTGTGCCAAGACAGAGTTCCTCACTCAGTAGATTGTCTCTTGTAGCTTTGCAAAAAGAAATTAGCACTATCACACAGGAGCCTCTTTCCCAAGTCACCCATGGACAGCACAAAGTGCCAGCCAAAGACATTCATGAAAGTGGCAGAAACTCGAGATAAAATTCTGTTAAAGCACTTTTAAGAGATCTGATTGAATTTTCCCCATCAAAGGGACTCTGTCTGAAGCAGATAGCTTTTACCATCATCCTGCTACTATAAATTAGGTCCTTCAAAAGAAGCATCCACAATTTGCTTAATATTCTGTTATCGCTTCACTGGTACATACTACTGAATAGGAATAATTAAAAGGAAAAAAAACAAACTAAACCCAAAAAATCCAGAGGAGATGCATCAGGAACTCTTGTGAACTTAAACATGCACAAATAACCAATTTTTTGAAGAACAAGGATAGGTTGGGTGTGACAACACATTACTGGTGTAAAATAACTTTTGAAAGCTTGTTTAAATCCAGGTTGGCAGCAACTACTGCTTTTAAGAGACATATTCCCTTTATAAGCAAAGCCCACTAGATTTTTATTCCTTTTATTCTTTATTTGAGAGCCCCAGGCAGACTGGGGTTTTCCCCTCTCTGAACCCTTTTCAAGGTGGCTGGGCTCAGGTTGCATCCTTAGTACAAATGGGTAATTCTAAAAGGTGTCTCCAGGCACAGCCTGGAGCTACGGGCTCAGGGAGCACACAGAGCACCCTGAAACCCGGGCTCCTTCTTGCTCCCCCAGTTCCCACTCCACCTTTAATTCCCTTTTTCCCCTCTGGGAAAAGTCATCTGCATCTGTCTTGTGAATGGTGAATCCTCTGTGAGCAACTGACCCAGTCGAAAGAAGAGACCTGCATGGCCCCTCTTTCCTCTCCCCAGTCTCCAGAGCAGACTTGGCCAGCCCACAGAGGAGAGCCCTCCCTTGCTCACAGGCTGTCATTCCACTCCAGCATAGCCTTTAAATAAGGCACAAAAGCAATCTGCCACGTCTGCCAGAACAGGCAGGAGCCCTGGGGGCATAATATCTGTGGTTGTTTAGGAACAGGTTACTCAGGCCTATGAGCAGCTCTAGGAAACCACTTAAGGAAAAGAAGATCACTTTAAAAACACCTTTCCACTTTCCCTTGTAAGACAGCCTCTAGTTCACTTGTTTGTTCCTTAATTCAGCCTAAGGGATGACAAACATTTCCCTCACACAGAACACAGCCATATAAAATCCTACAGCCTCTCCTTTTCCAAACCATACTTTCCACATGAACATAGCAAAATAAGCGCCAAGATGTTGGCTAGACTAGCAAGACTCCTTGAGATCAGCCATTAGGAAACCCAGCAGATTTCAGTGCCTGCATAGCCAGAAGGAACTTTCACAACCCTGCTGCACCATCATAAGCTTCTGAAAGTGTTTCACCCACCTCTCTCTGATGCAGCACATGTAATTCTCAGGCTCTTCCCAGCTTCTCACCAAGCTTTTGCCTCTTCTCAGCCTCTCTTGCCACTGAAAGCTCCTGCTCTGTCACACTGCAGAGCCCAATGAGGCAACCCCAGCTCCTGCACTGCTTATACCCTCTGCAATCGAGGGCATTAATTGGAGCCAGCTGCTCTTTCCTGCCTTTGTGGCCACCCCATCACAGCTGGATCTTCAGGCTGGGATGAACTATCACCTGGCTCTTGAGTCTCCATCCTGTTACATGGCAAAGGTAATTCAGGGGCCACGGAGCATTGATCTCACTAACACAGGATCAATACTGTGCCTCTGCACTGTGCAAAATCACACCTGATGGCTTTGGTCAGGAACAGGCCAAGGGAAGCACAAGATGGATAAATTCTGCTGTGGTGCAGTGAAGTTTCTGTTCAGGACATTACTCATCACAAATATATTGTGTCACATACTGACATGACAGATGATTCATCATGGTATTCTATGAGCACAATACAGCACATAAGAAGCAGTGGCATCTGGGGGAAGATTGCACCTTATTTCCTTTAAAGCCTGCAAAGCACTCTGGTTTCTCATACACTGGATCATCATCAAGCATCTCTTTTCACACAGGGTGCTGATTGCACATTAGATGAAAGCCCACTTAGCATGGCAGCCCCAGGCAGGCCAGGCCCTGGTTATTCATTGCAGGGTATAAACGTCACAGTCCCTTCCTCCCTGTGCTGATGCTTTATCATCTTTTCCATAGACTTCCACCATCAATTTCAAAGTTTCACTCCTGCTCCTTTCCCCTTGCATTTCCATGACAAAGGTTCATTTATCAACTCTGAGCTGCAAGTTGAAGGAGGAGGAACAGGGAGTAAAGAGAGAATACGGAGGTAAATTATAGGAACTCCCCTCATCCCTTCTTCTTCTTCACTGCCTTGCAAACTCATGTCAGCCTCAAGTTGACCTACTCTGTCTGAACCTCACAATGTTAAAAATTACTCCAGCAGCCTGTTGGTCTGTACAGAGACCATCTGGGGGAGCTCCAGGAGCAAATGCTCTTCCTCCTATCCCATACAAACATCCTTTTGGCTTCATTGTCTAGGAGAAAAGATATTTCAGTACCTAATGTTGCTGGTTTCCTTTGGATCTGAGCCTCAGAATCTGCTGGCAAAGCCCAGGCATCTGAGCTACCATCTCCTTAACATTCCTTCTCTTTTCCCAATAGCGTGTTTGATGCTAAACTACTGTCACCTCCTCACGCCTCAGTTTCTCAGGTATGGATCACAATAGTAATATTTACTCCTCTAGTGAAGGTGCTGAGCTTTGCAGAAGCCTGGGTATACAAGCATTACTGAAAGTCGATATCTGAATATATCATGACATATGGCTGTCTTTGAAATTAGGCAACACACGTTGTGTCACCTAAGAAAGTTTGGATTCACCTTCCTATAAGTACCTTATACAGTTTTCTAAGGTTTCCTTTTTGTTTTATACTCAAATAAATACTGTTTATGCCAGGCAAGAACTAGATTCTTTAAAAAAGAAGTTCAAAACACAATGTCATTGGTGATTGTGTTTTAAAATCTTTTATATGAACCAGCAGACTGTACAGCAGATGCAAGAACACAAGAGGATTCAACCAAGACAAGCCCACACATTAGACATTGTCAGTGTCAGAACTTTTAATTAAAAAGATTAGAAAATAGGAGAGGAATAATTCCTGCAAACTACATGTGTGTTTTAAAGAGACACAGAGCAAACCAGTGCTTCCTCTAAATGCCCAATCTTTTCTTGAAAACATGGTTGAAATCCACAACTGCTCTGTAAGACTAAAATGTGGCCACTAAAAATTATTCTGGAGTTCCTGGGACAAGCCAAGTTATTAAGGACCTTGGGATACACATACGTTTTTACAAGTTATTATTGTCCTTCATTATTCCTCTGAGAACTGCTCCATTCCCTCCAGGACTCAAAGTTATGGAGATAAAGCAGATTAAAGGTATTTCACACCCAACCACCCCAGTGAGCTCTGCACAAACCAGACTGAGGAACCAAAGGCAAATTCAGGTAAGAACGAGGTACTTTTTTATGTCACCATCTACAGAACTGGATTTTCTGGCCCACTTGTCACCTCTGACAGTTTCCTCATTTCAAAAGGTGTTTTACAAGCATTTGCTATCAAGGAATGACACTTTCCCACTGATGGAATGGAAAGGGGTCTGTGCCTTTTCAATCCCACAGTATTTCTACAGGCAGTCTCTGTGCCTGGGTGACCAGGGTTAACTCCAACGTAACAAGCCTGGGTAGCTGCAAACTTTGGAGATATGGCACTGGACTGGAGCTAAATACTCAAAAATACCCTCAAACCTCACATCTTACATGAAATATATACACATACAGACACACGTATGTGATTTCATGGATACCATGGCAAGCTCAAGAGCATTCAACAAACACTGAAGTGCTACAAGTGAGTTGTTATAATACAATATGTGAAATTCCTTGACATTGCCTGTCTACTCCTCCATCTTCTACCCCAAAGGACAACCTGCATCTTTCCCCTGTGTTCATGAGACTTTTCATTCCAAACTAAATGCTATTCCAAATTACTGTTGGTGGCATAAAGCCTTGTTTGTGCTGGGCAGGTTTGATGTTGAGGGGCTGTCCTGCTCGTGGCCAGAGCAGGTTCCTCAGTTTAGTGACCACACTAACCATCTTCTCTGAATGCCAGCCAGCCCTTCTGAGCATTCAATATGATCATCAGATCATGTTTCTCCCTAAAAATGAGGCTCTACTTTCAAAAAGTATGTTGAATTTCTGAGGATATGCCCATTTCAGAAAGGTTTAGTATGTGAAACTAAGTACAGGATCGATATACATTCATTTCACGTGTGTCTCGAAATTAAATGTCAAGAATACCCAAGAGAACAATGTTAATGAACAGTCTTAGCCCACAGCACCCACTATCTGCCATCCTTATTAAACACAGAAGAAAAAGGTTGGTATAAATGTTGATATTTAAGCAAAGGGGAACATTTTCTGTGCATATTCATGAGGTATTAACATCAGCACCATTTTCGTTCTGCCCAATGAGTTCAGTGATAAATAGACATAAACCACGGTTGAACGTGGCTATAGAAAATAAAGATGTTCTGGTAGCTGGCCAGCACTTCAATTGATTTTACATGCTTGGTTTTTCTCTTTCATTCTTCAGTTCTACCTCAGGTTATGAATTTTCAGAAGCAAACATGAGCAATTCACTGTAAATATACAATTTCTATTTGGGCTGCTCTTAGTCTTCTTCTCACAGGTTGCTTAAATCAATAAACTGTACACTTGAAAAACTCTACAATATCTATTCCCGTAGTTTTTTCAGCCATTGAAAACCTTTCCATAATGTCTCCCTCTCCTTTAATGTAAAGTATATATGAGAAATCTTTAATGATCTTAAGGACTATGACTGTTCTTCAGACATTAATATTTTTTATCGATGTAAGTGGTGAATTCACTACTTGTATTATTACCAACAGACCATGGATATAAATGTTAGTCTGTTCAAGCTTTCTATACATTTTAACGTATCATATAATTTAGCTCCAAACCTGAATAAACCACATTATTCATTAGACACTATTTTAAAGTCATCCAGACGTGCAGCAGAATCACAGCCTGACACATAATGCTACATGAAGAAAATCACTTCCAAATGCATAGCAATTCCTAAGCTATTTAGCAAAAAGAGGTTGCAAGAGACAAATCTATTTGTAGAAGTTGCTTTATTCCCTAGGGAGCCAGGATTCATTAAAGAAGAAGATACAAGTGCCAGAATCAGGCCATGTAGCTATTTCTGCTGGAAGACCTGTCGGCCACAGAGCAGCCACTCCATCAACCTGTAGCTCTTTTCCTCCTCCCACCCAGAGCTTGTTAGATCTACTATATATAGTCTTTACCTGGGGCCACTGGATGCTGCTGAAATGTATGTAAAAGCTGCCATAAAGTGATCAAACCATAAGAAGTAATTGTCTCGTGGTTCACAATATTAATGCGTAACAGTATAATTAAGGTATCTTTTAGAGTTTCTCTTAACTGCTGCCTCATAACAGCAGGGAGGAGCTCTGTCCTGGGGAGGGGGATGGATGTGGTGTGCTCTGGCTGCTCCCCCCAGCCCAGACGGCCAAGGTGTCCAGCAGCTGGCTGCAGTTGGCAGGGGAAATGCTCCCTTGTCTTCCAGCAGCACAGGGCAGGAAGGAAATCTCCCTGCACTGCAGTTTAGCCCCTGGATGATGGACTGGCCCTGGCCCTTGGTGTGATTGATTTGAGTCTGGGAGTTTGGCAGGGTAGGGTCAATCCCTTAATCTGTGCCCACACCAATAACTGCACAAGAGCACCAACCTCAGTGTCAGTCCCTGGCACTATCACAGCAGAAGAAAACCAATTTATGCTGTTGCACTTTCCTTTCTTGCTATTTCCATTCCTCCCACATTGGTCTTTCTTTGTCTTAAAACTGATTTTGGTCAATCACCACACTCTGAAATATGCCCATTAAAGAGAAATTGTCTTGTTGTGGTATTTACAGTGTTCACCTCAAGCATCACAAGTAGCAAGTGATTGAAATGAACACCAATCAAAGAAAACTCAATATTAATCTAAAGATGCATTGATGATGGGGGGGGTGGGGAAAGATGAAAATCTCACTCTGCATCTTGAAAGTCTAAGCTCAAGCATTAAATTCTTCAGAGTAATCACTACTGACTTGCAGGTTATGTTCTCCCTTTGGCTCCTAATGCTGTCTGAGGGTATTACACGAGGCAACTGTTGAGAGGTGGATTATTTTCTCAGGTGTCCAGCCTGTCCCTGGAAGGTGCATTTTAGCTGGGCCAGGCACTGGAGCAGGAAGGCAGAACATGACTGGATGTTCTTCTCTTTAAAATGTTTTAAAGTAGACATTGCAAATGCAAGTGATACTAATTAGGTTTGTGCTGTCAACAATTTAAAATCAAAGAGAAAAAGCCTTAAATAATCCAGTATTTACAGTGTGACAATTCTTTCCATTGGGAGATTGCTTTGCCAAAATTTACCATAATTAACTGTAATTCCTGTAATGGTTCCTAATGCCCCCTGTCTGTTCAGACACCCGCCAGTCCCTGTTGTCCCTCCCCTTCTCCACTGAGCTCCTCAACACCCACCCTTGGCACAGGGAGAGGCTCTGAGGGAAGGGACGCCCAGCTGGGTGACTGCTCAGGAGGATCCCAGTGGGCAGCCCAAACTGGAGCAGCTCCACCTCTAAAGTGTGTGCTGATGAGCAACAAATTCCGTAAAATCCCTCAGCTTGAGACTGAAAGCCTCCAAAATCAAACATCAGACAGTGACTGTGCCAAGACCATCACTCACTGTGCTGACTGACACTGTTTTTCTGATCTTGCTCTGCTCCCTGTCTGGGTTTTTGCCTTCTCTGCAGTCTGTAAGCCCTTCTAGAGAGCTGTTTCTCTGTGGTCTGTGCTTAGACAGTGTGGGCAAATTACATTCAGGCTGAAGATTGGCACTTCTAGCTGCTATCATAAAGTATTAACGGGCATATTTCTCATTGAGCATAATTTTTTAATGATATTTAACAGGCACTGGCTGGGTATGTTTGCCAATTTAAAGGCTGGCGGCAACGCTATTTAACATGTGGTTTACTTTAAATGGTACATGCAGTTTACTTTAAATGGTAGGCAGATTTTTGGCTTCTAAACCTTGTTTTAACATACAAATAACCAAACAGTGGTTTAAGAGGATTCATTACCAGGCAATGGAGAGATTTATTTTTTTCCCATACTGTGTATATGGCAAAGGTTGTGTTCTTAGTGCTACAGAGCAGCCCACCAGCAAGCTTTGGTCAGCAGTTACTGGATCTCAAACACTGAAAGCTCTTTCAGTCATGAGGACTGAGCTTTGTGCTTTTCTCACTCAGTTTTGCACTGTGTATTGGTGTGAAACTGAAAGAGGGGGCACCAGATAGCAAGAGAATCCCAGGCAGGGGAAAAGCAAGAGTGTCAAACTGTCTTTCAATCAAAAATATTACACCAATGAACAAGACAACGGAGAAATGGATTGTGTCACTGAATAGTGACATTAAAGAATCAACTGAATGGTAAATCTGAAATACTGGGTGTCTGTCACCCATGTTATGCATTGTTCTTTCAGCCACTGCTTCAAATGAACCTTGTAAATTGAAATGTGCATGTAGAATAGGGGGTTCACAAAAGCCTTTGAGAGTTTCACAGTTTGGGCTATAATTACTTTTTCAGCACAACTCTTGGATTCAGTGACTACCTCTTGAACAAGGACTGATTATCCACAGTTCTACTCATTTCATTACAAGCTCATTGGGGAAGGCCTTATGCTATACAGTGTCAATGGAACATGGACTAATAAATAAAAATGGCATGATTGATTAAAAGCCAACAAGAGCCTAAGTACTCCAGATGATTCATTGTGCTGAAAATCTCATGATCTGTAGACAAAAGAGACAAAGGAATGCAGGATTAAAAAGGCAGTCCACGGCAGAGGAAAAGGAGCCCAGAAGCCAGTGGCTTAGTCACTAATCTCAGGATCAGAAACTGTGACATTATTAACAAATAAAAGGGAAAGTGGCTGCCACATGGACAAACGAGACCTGAGTGTAGGTCCCTGCCTAAGCATGTACTTGCACCTATACAGGAGCTAAAGCAATAAAAAGAATAAGGATTAAACAGACCAATTTAAGGAACAAATCTTAATCTTGATGCAAAATCACATACTAAATGACTTGTTTCTTATTCACTGTTTTTTTTTTTGAATACCTAATGCCAGGAACTTGCCTCATATTTCTTCATTTCTCTTGGTTCTAAACCACAATAAAACGCCAATACATCAGGGCAAAGGTGGGCTGAGAAGAGTTCTTGTAGAGAGCCAACATGGTATTGATCTTTAGTAGCTTATCTATAGTGTTATCCAAAGCAGAGATCTACTCATTTAGGACTTATTTCCCTGACCTAACACGAGCATCCTTGTTCCCATTATTCATCTGTTTCCCTGTGGAATTAATGGAGAGCACTATCATAGGTGTTCTAGGTGAGATGATTCATGCTCTGGAGGTGTGAATAATTCTTCTTTGACTAAACAGGGAGCTTAAACAATTTTAAAAGGTAATTTATTTTTGCATCATTAAAAGTAAAGCAAATTAATTTTACTGTTAATGATTGACTTCAATGCAGAACTATATTAGTCCAAAATAGGTTACCTTCAAAACAGAACATGAGAGAGGCTTCAGGCAGGTCAGCCTCAATGGCAGGACAATTCCATTAGCCTTCGTGACAGCAAAACACCTCCTTTGCCCCGAGTTAATATTGTGGTCCTGCCCTTTAGAAATGTTCAGAAGTCCCCTTCTCAACAGAGATCATGAGACAGGTTGATTGCCAAAAGCTGTCCTGCATTGTAGAAAGATTTGCTCATACAATAAAAATGGAAATGCAAAGCTACTTTATGACTTTTCAACACTCAAAGCTATTGGGATGTGTAATAAGCTCTGACCTGCACTTGCAATTATAGTTACCATCACTCCTTGGGAATGAGACCTGAAGTTATAAATACACCCAGTTCCATGAGATATTAGAAATTACTTCAAAGAATTCACTTTCAGAAAGAAATGATGTACTAATTAAATAAAAGTCTAAAAATTAAAACCCAGTCCCAGAGATAAGTCTACTCTGAGCAGATGCAGCTGAGTGCAAACCTCTAATACTAATGCAGAGAAGGAGACAGTGGGGAGAAGAGTTTCTTCAGCCCCAAAGCATCAAGCAGGCTGTCTTGTACTCAAGTGTTGCTCTCAAGTCTCTTCCCATTGAACCCAAGAAAAAGACCCATAGCTTAAAAAGGAGGGGATAGGAAAGAATAGTTATCAAAATGTTAAAATAATCTGTAAAATAATTAATTGCCTACATACTGCTATATATTTAATGTTATTACATTAAAGAGACTCCGCCAGCAAGCTGAGGTTCTCAGACAGAAAAAGAGACTCTCTCATGTGCCTCAAGCTTTACACGCATGAGGATGCAACTTCCAAGTGCCCAAGGAGAGTCCAAAGTGTCAGTCTTCAATTTCAGGGCTAATTTCACAAAGCAAACTTCTGAAGGGCATAAAATACTTGAGCTGTGTTCCCCTTACAACTTTACATAGAATCCTTTGAAATTGTAAAGAAATAATTTCTACCAAATGAAAGGTTATATGAGAAAATTTCCTTTTACAATAGTGGGGAGGTTTTATACATATTAGAATACTACAACCTAGACACTCTTATTAAATTATTTGATGTGATTTAAAATACATGTAATGCTGTTTTCATTTGAATTCCACAGAAATTTTCTGTAAAAGCATAGCTGCAAGACAGGAGAGGAAGAAAGCACCAAATTTCTATCCCTTTGCTTCTAGCTTACCAGCCTCCAACTGGAACAGGCAGCATTTGCAAACGTATCTGGGCTCATTTATTTCCTCCAAATTTTCTCAATGTATTGCAATATTCCATTTTCACTTGTGCAACAAAGAAAAAGAACCCATAAAAAGATGATAGGAGAGAACTCTATGCAAGTCTTTGAAGTAATACTGATAATATATTCCCGAGAAACCGAATTCCCATTTGCATAATTAAATTGGCCAGAACTATCTGAGTGTCCAGCCTGCTGGAGTTCAGCTCCTGTGAAATGCAGTCCCCACACCCACGAGACACTGGTCCATTACACAGGTGAGCTGAGAGAAGAATTCAAAGTACAGCGTGCAGGATTCAACATCACACATTAAGGGGAAGTCTAATACAAATTATACACTATGCAGCAGCAATATTTTAATATTTTGGGTAAATAACACGCAACTGCTGAGGACATATTGAATGGCAACACTGCAAAATTGAGATCAACAGAGTTGAGGCTGCATTTTTTTTTTTCCAAATCAAGCAAGGAGTAGTCAGAAGGATGGTGATAGGAGTTTGTTAAAAAGCAGGTTTTCCCCTGCATAAATACAAATTGTCCATGCAAATTGTTGCTGCTACATTTTAGTAGTCCCCAAACAAGCAGAACTTACTCCTGTAAGTGCTGGTCTGCTGGCAGGCTGACTTGCACATCACTGCAGTAAGGAGGGGCCCTGTGTCTGACTGCAGAGAAGGCAGCTCCTGCCAAGGGGATCACTGCTAACCTCTCCACCCTAAACTTGGGTAGGGAAGAAAATGGTGCCATGGAATGAAGGCCTTTCCAAACCTGCAGCCAGAACTCAGCCAAGGCTGCATCCCTGGTGAGGCTGAGGGCAGGAAGGGAAAGGTGGCAAGGGACAAGTTGCCTTCCTTCCTGAGCCACTCCAATATTTCTGCCTGCGGAGCAAAGCCAAGCCTTTGCCATATCAGCATTAGCAGCTGGTGTCTAGCCAGCTAATGTTCAGTTTCCTTCAGTTACTTAGTTATGCATAAAGCTTTCCTAATTGTCAGTCAACACAGCAAAAAAAAGTCCCTGCTCCTGGAAACCATGACTGTGGCTGGCTGAGTCCTCTGAGACACTAAAGTGCTTCCTGAAAGACCCAGAGCACGTTGAACTTCTCCCCTTAAGGCACCCATGCCTGCAGTGATGATGTGGAGCTCTCAGTAATTATGTTAGAGAGAAAATGTCATCACTGGGGAGTGAACATGAGACTTCAATACAAATTAGGGTTCCTGTGGAATGACACTGTGCTTTTAAGTTCAGAAAGCAAACATGGAGCTTAATGCTGATAACCTCTGATAAAACAAAAGAAAATAAACCCCCCAAAATATCAAAACCCCATCCTGTATTTGCAACAACTCATAAAGTGGCAGAAATCTGTCAAATGTACTCTGCTTGACCATAATCAAAAGGTGACCCATATGTTGCCTGAATATCCTTTTAACATTGAATCCATTTATCAAAGACAATTTTCTGTAAATAATAAAGGATGATGAACAACCTAAAGAAAAGTCGGACCATCTGTCTGCCTCCTTAGTCATTAACATTCACCTTCAGTATATGCTTGGCTTGTTTTATAACTACTTGACTGACAGGAGAATTAGTTCATTCCCATGGTTAGTTTTTTTTTTTTTCCTGTAGACTTTATTTTTTTTCTACCCTCTATGCATACATTTGTTAAACAGAAGGTGGGGGTGGAATATGTGAAGTCTAAACTAATTTGAGAAAGTAGCATTGCTTCTGCTAGCAGATGTCATGGTGTTTGCGTTTTACATATTCATTGAAATTATTCCCCTTTTCCAGGGTACTGCAAATGCATTTTTAGGCTGCCTTTAAGTCCCAGGTAGACCCTGAAGTTGTACCCATTTTGGGGTTTTGCCTGGTGCTGAGGGCCTGCTCCTCCACACGTCCCTGTACATTGATGGCTGTGCACGGGTGTGATTTCTGGGCTTTGGTAGGTGAGGAGGTGCCCCAACCCCTCCGACCCTACATGTCCCACACTGGTTTGTATAAACCAAGAACGGCCTCCACAGAGGGTAAGAGACTCCTCTAACTGCCTGCTCTGTTCTCACATTGAGCAGGGCAGTCATGAATTCCTCTCCCAAAAGTACCACAAGCGTTCCTGAGGCAATTTAAACCCCAAGGCAGAGTTGTTTTGAAGGCGAACAAGAAGCAATTGGCAAAGACCCCTCACACCACGCCCAGAGACAACAGCATGGCAGGCACACCTGGGCACTCTGCAGGGCAGCGCTGTCCTCAGCGGCCTGGGGGCATTTGCTGTCCTGCCTGCCTCTCCTCCTCCTTATCCTTTGTCCTGCCTGCCTTTCCTCGTCCTTCATCCTTCGTCCTGCCTGCCTTTCCTCGTCCTTCATCCTTCGTCTTGCCTGCCTTTCCTCATCCTTCGTCCTTTCTGCCTCTCCTCATTGTCATCCTTCCTGTCCTCTCCACCATCCTTTGTCCTTCCTCTCCTCTCCACTATTCTTTGTCCTTCCTCTCCTCTCTGCCATCCTTCGTCCTTCCTCTCCTCCCCACCATCCTTTGTCCTTCCTCTCCTCTCCGCCATCCTTCGTCCTTCCTCTCCTCTCTGCCATCCTTCATCCTGCCTGCCTCTCGTTGTCCTTCATCCTTTGTCCTTTCTGCCTCTCCTCATCATTGTCCTTCCTCTCCCCATCCTCACCTGCCCATCCTGCTGGTACCTGGTTTCCCCCTAGGTTTTTCCCACTGCTGTTGGTGATCCTTGTCCTTGTTTTAGCCTGTCCCTTTCCCTTTCACCTCGATAAAGGCAGTATCTGTTGGAGACCCACCAAGAGGAGCTGGGTGCTTGAATCTCACCCTCAGAGCAATCAGTTAAAAGAAGAATTACCTGGTTACAATTTCAAACTGGGTTGTAGCACAGAGGTGCAAGAACTGCCCATGTACTGTCCGGTGGGATAAAACAAGGCAAAATAAAGGGAGTCAAGAATCCTGAGCAGAATTTGCAGCATCTAATCTAGAGACTAGCATATTACCATGTATAAGGGACTAATCGCTTTATAAATTCACAATTAAAAAAACCATGAACAAAACAAAGCAACCCACAGAAACAAAACAAAAAAAAAATACTCCCCAAGTTCTATTCAACTTTTAAGATTAATGTTATGCCTCAAAGGCTTTAAAATAACAATCAGCAGAATTTTGTGGGACAATAAGGACTGAAAAAGATGAATGGTGACTAGAAATGAGTTCTGAATACTTTGGTGCTTTCAATGTTTTTTGCAGAAGTTCAGAACTAAAATCTTTTCTTGAAGTTCCAGCTGCTAACTTTTCATGTGTGTGTCCAGTGCAAAACTGAGTAGGGGCAGGAAATACACTCCAAAAAAGCAACCTTAAATAGATTTTCAATTAAAGGCATAATGGAAATGGTAAATAATTACAGGGCAGTTCGAAGTCTACTGCATTCAACAGCTGAGCTTTGAGAACTTACTCAACAATGACATAGACAAGATGTTTCTACACTTTCTTCAATTCTCTCCTTCCATTTGCTGTAAGTTTAGAAGTTTTTCACTCTTATTTTAAGTGATGTTTCTAGCCCAGTTTGTAAGATAAAACTCTGCAGAGTTCTCCTTTTCCTCTAGAAATGAGATTATTTATAACTTAGAGTTAGGACTCCAACAGAAGAAGGATGATTCAACATGAAAATGTAGAAGTTCTCTTTCAAAAGGGTTCCACTGTCTGTCCACAACTTATTAAAAGCATTTATACTGAAATTTAGAATTCCTAAAATTACACTTTTCTAAATTAAAGAATGAGATAATTAGTTAAAAATTCCCACAAGAGACCAGTTTATAGTTAACAATTCCTTTTTTTTTTTTTTTGCTTCAACTGATCTAAAACTCTGCTGTGGAGAAGCTGCTCAGATGACTCTGAGAGACTCCAAAACTGCTTCTACCTTGTCAGGGCTGGGGGATGGTGCCTGTATGTTTTCTATCCAACTTTATCTTGCCTGGTGACAGTCCAATGCCCAAAAAACATGCACAGCAATATCCTGCTGGAAAACCTAATAAGAAAAATCTACATATTATTTTTAACACGGAGGTGGAGTTGGTTTTATCTGTATCAGAATGAATAAATTCATCATAGAGAAAACAGGTGACATGCTATTGGTATAAACTCTCATTGGAGATCCACTTAAAAAGTACAAAATAATAGAAATGGATGCATAAAGAATCAATAAAATTAAACACTTCTGCAACTGTTGACAGCAAGAAAAATTACCCTGTCAGTGGGGAAAGAACTGATGCAGACCCTGATGATTTTAGTACAACTCTACAGGACCGCTACCTTCTTGTGGCTCAGCTTGGCTTTTCTTATCAAAGACTGGGAGGCAGGCAAATTAAATCAAGTAGGCAGAAATCAATGAAATCAAATAATTGAGCCATCATATTCTTTACTGGCAATTATTAATTGAGTGTCATTTATCTGACTTAAAGTGGGAAATTTGCTACAGAATGAAAGGAAGCAGCTCCTTCTCCCTGTTAAAAATGCCCATTGCTCGTACCTTTTAAGTTCTGCACTCAAGGCACTGGGCTTAGCAGAATAAGGAGACTTCACTTCATTACTGCAGAAACTGGGAGGGCAGAGCCATGGAAGGAAGCCAGAATGTGCAACCACAGGAAAATCACGGAAATCACCAGAGGCCAGTGGGTTCCACTTGAGGAAGACACAGCCCCCCCCAGAGCAGCCCTGCTGAGGGAGGAAGGCAGAGCCAGGATGAATTTGGGTGGGTCTGGTTTGCCCCTTCCCACAGGGTCCGAGGCTACAAGTCCTTCCTGTCACCGATTTGCATCCGTGGTGATGTGTTTGGGATGAAAACAGAGTCCCTGACCTGCATTAACCCCCAGCCCATGATGCTGAATGTTTTATGTGTTTTGTTGCAATTAGACCCACGCCTGAGAGACACGAGTGCCAAGCTACACAAACTCCATTAGCAGAAAGCAGCGCTGTGTCTAAAGTGCAAGATGGCACGCACAGTCTTGGAGGAACCAGGCTCTGACACACTATTCCCTCAGCCTGTGCCTTCAGCTGAAAAATGAGGGTTGCAGAACCTCAGGAAGTATCTGATTTTTCTTCAAACTCCTCCAGCTGTAGCATCATTGAAAACATTTAAAAATAAAACATTGCATTTTTTAAAAAAACCCACACGGTTTAATGCAAATTTTATAATACACCTAAATAAAGCATTAAATAAATCCCCAGCAAAAAGACCACATTTCATAACTAAACATTTGATATAAAGTTAGGGTGGGTTGTTATATTCCAACAGGAAAATGCAAAGAAAAAAATTACAAAGAATTGTTTGTCTGCCAGCCTAATTGCATTTAAAAGAAGCTACTGAACTTAAACCAAAGCAATGATTCATATAGTATTATTGGCAACATTTTGTTGATATTTCCTTCTTGGTTTAAAATGAATCAACATTTATGACAAGTGCCAGACAAAAAGTCTCAAGTATCTAAAAGTTTAAAAGGAATTTGTAATCCAGCTGAGATCTCTTTCTGGGTGCGGAGCTTTTGTTAACTATATCCACCATGTCCTCATGAGTGGCTGTACTAGAGATTCATTTGGATCCAGAGATGATCCAGCAACTAACTCAAATATTTCAAATGCACCTCTGCAGAACTCTCTGTTCTCTATTTTAACATGCTTGGGTTTTTTAAGTGAAAAGTTTTTGGTGAAACCTCCCCTATTTAGAAACCTCACAAGAATAACAGGCGAGATGAGACAGGCAATGAAACACACCCCAGATGTGGCCATTGGTCTGCAGCTCCTCCCTGTTCCATGCTCAGCCAACATCAGCTTTGCCTTGGTTGGACTATGTAGTGCTCAGAGGTGGAAAGGGTACTTTTCAGAGGAAAAAGAACAATTAAAAGATAGTGATCAAATACTGAAATCAGCTTCCAGGACGAAAGCTCTTATTAAAGAAAGACTGTCCACAGAGAGCAGACTGTCAAATTGCAGCCCCTACTGCAAAATATATTGCCTTAGGACTCAGTCCTGTTCCAGCACATTTATACTGACACTCCCATTTATACTCCCACTTCCTGACAACTGACAACACACACACGGGTGTATCATGGCTTGGCAAGTGAATGATATTAAATAAAATAAAGCAGATATTACAGTGCTAAATACTGATCAATCAGGGTCATGGTGTCCCCTTATTCTCTTTTCAATTCAGTCTTGCAACAGAAATCAACACTATCTGACAAGGACAAGGCAAACCATTGCCACGTCTGAATTTTCCATGGGGTTTTTTGTCACCTTTTATAGCAAATCTTCCTACACAGGTAGGATTTGGTGCTGTTTTGGACTCAGAACCATCCTGGGTACAGCTGTCTCTAACCTTGGCTGAGTTTCTGACAAAAGCAAAGTTATTGAGAAGTTATGGGTTTACCTGAAAAAAACCAAACAAACACCAAAAAACTCCATAAACAAACAAAAAACCACCTTACTTTGTTCTCTGTCCTCTCATATTTTTTTACTCTGTGAAACAACACATTCTGTCCTTATCACCTATGCATCTGTGGGCAAAGGGGAAATGACTTCATTGCACAAAGGCACATTTTTATTATTTTGCCTTCTTTCTCTGTTTTGCTCCCTACACTTCACTTTTTTCCCCCCCATGAATGATAGAAAAAGAATCAGGAAAAGGATGAATTTTCTCATCACCTGTGTTAGTTTCTCCTCATGACCCGCCCCAACTGTGACCACCCTTCTTTTGTCGCTGTAACTCCCAAGGCATTCCCTTCCTCACCTTCCAATGCCAGTGGTCCCCACGGAGCAAACACACAGGGAGGGAATGTGCTCCCAGTCACGCAATGGAAATGCAGGGCAAGCCTTTCCCATCGAGTGCAGGAAACCAGATTTACTGTTTGTGTAGTGGAGAACACAGTTTGGGCCTCTCTGCTGGGGAATGGATTCCACATACCGGGGGAACTTCTCCTTAGAAGTCATTCTTTTAAGATCTTCAGGAAAATTAGATATTGTGCTTAGAGTTGATACGCTGCCTGAATTTTTGAGCAGCACAGATAAAAAATTTACAGTGCATTTTACTAATCTTCTCTGCATGTTTTCCCCTCAAGATAGATGCATTTATATCTCCAAACCCATCACAGCATCCGCTATTAGACAGTCTTACATGAAAACCCTCTAACACACACAAGGAAATAAAAAAGAGGAATAAAAGCCCTTGACAATAGTGTGCTTGATTCTCTGCAAATCCCTGTGGATGTATAGTACACAGTAAGTCAAAAATAATTAATAGGGTCAGCTCCAAGAGATGTCAGGTTCACTGAAGCGTTGGATGTTTCTTTGAAAGAGAAACAGCGCTGACACATTTTTAAAACTTAGGGGAAACTAAATTTTGTCTCTAGAGGTTGGCACTTCCAGAGTGCTTCTGGAACTTCTCCCCATCACTACCCGTGTTTACTCGTAGTCATATTGCTGACATATGGTCACATTTCTTTTAAGGATGTGGAAATTCAAGGGTAGAGCTGAGTGAAAAAAATGGCTGCTTATCTTGTAACGTTGTTTTGTGATTAATCCAGACATATAAATGTGATGGCCAACCTCAGTCTAATCTATTACTCCAGTTTTACCACTGCAAAAAGAGTTTATTTCCATAAGGCAGATGCTTTCACAGTCCAAACCTAGATTTTAAATACATGTCAGAAATGGGATTTGGTAAAGTAGTCAGTATTTGTCTACCTGAACCCATCAAAATCAAATGCCAGCAAGTTTCAAAGAAGGAAAGTCAATGCTTTTAACAAATCCCATTATGCAGGAAGTCATAATAGGCCCTTATATTTTGTCACTCAATTCCATCCACATTTAGCAACTCTGGTTTTAAACTAAATGCATTAACATTTGCTTTTCTAGGCACAAGCAGCACCAATATTGGCCTGCTGAAATTTGAGTCACTAAGAAAGGAATTTATTCTATGCAAATACAACCTAACAGCCTACCCTGCTCAAGAACCATTCCTCCCCAACAGGAAAAACGCTTCCCTTCGAATACAGATTTATCCCAGCATCACACATAGTAATTCCCTGTGTTAATGTGGAATTTCAAACAGGCCCTGAGGGGCTGCTGAATGGTTTTCAGCAGTCACTGCGAAGTTCTTCAGGGCTCTTTGCAGTTGCAAGGCTCGGGTTGCTGGTAAACAGTGATTTTAACAAGCCAAGAGTGGCTTCAGTTCATTGTTCCGAGAGTCGCAGCCAGCTCTGCCTGCCCGTGCCACGCTGGGGCTCGCAGGGATCATTAGGAGCAGCCCTGGCACTTCAGCAGCTGCTCTCTGGTGGCTGGGACAAGTGACCTCTGCCAAGGCAGGTCAGGGCTGAGAGAGGGGCCAGGGAGAAGGAACGAGGCAAGGAAACCAGCAGACTAATGCAGTCTAATTCAAAAGCTGACCCTGTACATTAAGGCTAATGAAACTAAACAACTGTAATCCTGCAAAGAAAATGAACACTATTGAGAATGGAGCTACAGTACTTGAAATCCAATTAACCGTTATATCTCCCTAAAGATTTGGATCACATTTTTCTTCCTTTCATTAACTGAAATTTGGTTTTTTCTTTGATTAAACTTAATATTAAAAACCCCAAACAGACAGGACAATAATCAAAGGTATGTATCAACTTCGGCCCACTCTGCATTATTAAAATCTCTCATTTCAATCATTTGCATGATGTTTCACCAGCAGTAGAATTATTTAGAAATAATCAGTCTGCCAATTAGCAAAACTCTCCTCAAACCCATAGCTTTCCTAGTGCCATGCTAAGGATATTTCTGCCTTCTGCTGTAGTTTGACACATTTAATCCCGAGAACTCAATGACCTTCCAAGCATGTCTGAATACAAGCTTGGACCAAAGCAAGTGAATAGGAAATCTGAAGCTTGTTATTCCTGATGTAATTAATTAATCTTCTTTTAATCTGTTTGTGATACATTTTAGGTAAATTCTCTGTAGTGAAATAAAAATAACAACATAAAGAGCTTTCTCTCTACCTTATTTATAAAAAGAAACAAAACAACAAAAAAATCTATCCTTTAATTTCTGGGTTTGATTTGGTTTTTTATTCAGTTGAAGAAAGGCAGAATTCGAGCACTGGGTACCTTGAGGAAAGAGAAGTGCCAGCACACTCAGTGGTCATAAAAGAAATAAGATATATGGAGGAGGATCCCACAACATAGTTAAGGACACATTCTCTCCAGACTCTCTTGATGCACTTGGCAAAGGTACCAAATCTCAAGTAAACCCTGTGGATTCTGGGAGTGTGTGTATTTTACACCAAACTTCCACCCCAAGCAGTAAAAGCATGAAAGAAAGTGGGATCAATATTTCTCACCTATTTTTGTTCTCCTCCGCAAAGCTCAGAGCCGAGTCCTGCCCCTCGTTCCCTGCACTCACCCCCGTCACTACTGTGCCTGCAGGAGAATCAGGAAAAGCCTGCTGCTTCAAAGAAAGGATTTCTCCCATTCTCACACACTGAAATATGCCCTGTTGACATGAAAACTACAATAATTCTGAAAACGGGCAATAATCATGGTAGAGAGAGGGGGAACAATTAGCATGTGCTGGGCTTGGAGTGCAAGGCCACGGGGAGCATGGAAGGTCCCTTTCCATCGGGCTGGATAAATGGGTTGATTTGTAACAATCTCCCTTTAAAATGATTTTAGTAATTGCTTCCCTGATCTTCTGCCAACGAGATAACAGAAAGGACAGGGTTTCTCTTATTTTAACCAAGAAACTAAAAAAAGTCCATTAATTAGCCTGTTCAGTTCTGTGCTGTTCTATTTAGTGAAACAAATAACTATAAACATTCAGAACGCTAATAACTCTTTCTCTTATTTATTTGTTTGTTTTAAAGCTTGTTTCTGAAACTCATTCAGTATTTTCAGAAGGTTGAGAGCTGGGACTGTGTCCACCCTGAATGTATCTCAATAATCAATCACATGTTTAAAATATGCCAGTCTTGGTCCTTCATGTAAAACAAGCTGAACTGCCCCAGTGCTAAGGACCAGCTGATCAGAAATGTATCTGAGCTGGTCCAAAGTTGCAATTTAATGGTTCCTTTCCTAACAGAAAATTCCACATAGGACACCTAAGGATCTGTTGTGAAATTTTGGTGATTCAGCCTCATATCAAAATGATTGAGTACAAGTGTATTTGCAGCCCAAGAGCACAAGAGAAATCTGGAAGCTAATTTTGTGTAAGATCACAACCCCCAAATTAAATAATAGATGTAGCCTGCCTGCTGCATCATCAAATTTTAATTAGATTCTTTGCAGCTGTATGTCTTTGATCTCAGCTAAATAAATCATAGATGTGATGTGGTTTTTGGTTGGATTATGTGTCATGCTAAACTCACATATGAAACAGAATAATGTGTTTGAATCTGCATTGTTACAAGGAGGGAAGGAGAAGGTAATTTCCCCTGAAACTTCACCCGGAGCACTAAACTACTTCAACATCTACCTTTATCCCCACACTTGTTTTCAAAATTAGGTAAAATCAATTCTTTTTATTTTTTTTCTCTTTTTCAAGCAGCAGTACCACAATCCAACAACTGCACTGGTGTAACTTGTGGACAGAAGACACAGGCTGAATCCAAGAGCCCTAAGGGCCCCTCGAGAACCAAGGTTTGAAACCCCTTTGCTGGCTGATGTATCTGAAATGCATTTGTGCTTTTTTCAACTACTTCAGTCTCAATTTCCAGGCTAATTTGTACAAACTGAATCAAGAGCACTGAATTGCAGCAGGTACAGAAGTTCACAGCTGCCAGAGCAGTGCTGCTCTCAGTCAGGGCAATCTGGTCCTTGTTTAAAGGATTGAATGATGGGCCAGATCCTGCACCATAGGACATGGACACCACATATTTCACCTGGGGAGGAAATGGATTTATTTGCTAATGACTCCCAGCACGATTTGCATTTTGGGCACCACAAGATTTCCAAGAGCTCTGACTGCACATGCACACCCTTACCCTGGATCCAAATGAGATCAACAGGAATCCCCTGGGAGTTGCTGCTCTTGCTGCTTCTCTGCTCCATGTTTCCAGGAGCTGTTGAGTTTTAGGCTCTGCTTTGCTCCTGATTAAACTCAAACGCAAATGTAACCTTCTATAAAGTGCATATAAATGATTGCATTAGGCAGATTTCATCTGCCTCTGTACTGCACATCAGGAGTTAGCAACAGTCCAGAAACAAGTAAAACAAATCATTATAAGGTCAAATTCTGCTCATGCTTATCAGTGTTATGAAAAAGTTGCTTGTTTTAAACAGAGCACACAAATTACTCTGTAAAACAACTGAAATCAGTAATGTTTTACCCACAATTTATCAACAGCATTGAAATTGTTAGTCTTATAAATGGAAATTGTTAGACACAGTCCCACTGTAATGAGGCAATTTAATTCTTTTAACATTTGCATTGATTTTAAAAAGCTGCAGACAAAAAGCCATCCTGCAGCAGCTTGTATCTTCCATGATGTAAATATATGTATTATAAACCTAGGAGAATATATCAACAGCATTTTACATTGTAAAACATATCAATAACTAATTAGACTAATAGCTAATCAAATTATTACATATTTATACCTTGAAGAGAAATTGTCATTTTAGCCCAGTGCCAACTCAATACCAAGAATTGCTAAAAAACATATTCCCTATGTTATTTCCCCCAGAGACAAAGTTTCAAAGAACACTTTTGGAACTCAGATAACAGTAAATTTTTTGATTTCTTTCTTGAACAGAATGGACATCTGCTGCATTTGATTTCGCTATTACTCTACACTCTTCACAGCAATTGCAATAAAAGTCCTCTCTCCCACAATGTAATGAAAGATGTTCTCCAAAACCAAGTTTGCAAACTGTGAACAAAATGTGCTGATGAGAAAGTCAAATTTCCACGGATCTCGATTCCTTGTTGTTTGCTGAAACGAGTTTCTTAGGACAGAAAAGTGAATTTTTTCCTCCTTGAAGGATGCCATCGGCTCGGGGGACTTCTGAAATGTCACACAGCCAGCCCTGCACTGCTCCTTCAAGCCTCGTGTGCCCCCTGAGCCCGTGTACACAGGAAGGAGCTGGGCACAGCAGGGTGTGCTGCACACGAGGCCAACCTTATATATCAACACACTAACAGATTTATTTGGTGCTCTAAAGCGTCTTCCTCAGCAAGCTCTGTAGACTGGATATCAACTGTTTAGACATAGACCATTTGTACAATTTAACCTTTAGTATTTATACAACTGTAAAGGGAATAGGGTGCATTTTTATGTCTCAGAGCAGTACATAAAAGGAATAAAAAATGCAAAGACTGGATAGACAAGCTTTCAAAAAACTGTAGACCCTGCTCTTATGCTGCTGCATAATGGTGTGGAAAATGTACTCCCATTTTTTGGTCACGGGACACAGAGTGTAGCATGAAAGCAAGAATATTAATGACATAAATTTTGCCTGTCACTAGCCTTGAAACCTTCATATGTCAAGCACAAGTTTAATGCTCTCCCTAAAAGAAGTTTTTTCTTGATCTTTTCTTGTTTAAAAGAAAGTCCTTTGCATAGCAGAATACTTTGATTACCTACTCCTGCTGCAGAAAGCACCTCTCAAGGCATGCTAAGTTACCCTAATACACTGGATTCATTCTTGGCTTGAGATTTTATTCATCAGCTCTTTCTTCCCAACTAGTTTCTCCTAAAACTACTAAAGCACAAACTATGGTCTAAAAATATGTAACTCAATACCTTAGTTTCTTTGCCGCATCAAGGACATCTTTTATAAAGTAAATAACCATGACTGGATAAGAAACTATGCTGTGTATTATAAAACACTTGGTGTTTTATTTCACCTTTTGTTACGCTTTTTGAAACTAGGTAATGGTTGTAAAATGTTCCTTTACTTAGTTTCTTTTGCAGCTTGATAGCAATCTCTCTGCAGCATCCTCTGCAGGAGCTCAAAGGAGCACATCTTCAGAAACACTGCCAAGCTTCTGAGGATGGAGCTAGCTTTTGGAAAACATTTTTGAAGTTACACAGGGGTCCAACTTAAGCCACTCTATAAGACTGATTACAGAGGGAGAACTTGGCTCTTTCTGAAAAGTCTTTTAAGATGTCGAGTTAGGCATGTAAAAGGACTAGTTGGCTCTAAGATTATAGGTCCTTAGGAATCAAATGTATGACAACTTTTAAAGGAGCTGGGGGTTCCTCCTCAGAGTAACCAGTGTTTTAAGTCACCTATTCAGAAGACACTGCCATTGGCTCTCTATGCAGATACTCCAGCTAAGACTAAACCTAACTCAAAGCCAACAACACAACTGCTACTGCGTGAAGAGTTCTTTTGACAGAAATAGAGGCACTGAGAGCAGTTTTCCTGCATGGAGAAAGACACAGGCTCCACAGGAGTGTGCCCAGGCTGCATGACCACAGTGAATCACAGAACATGCTCAGTCAGAGGGCATCCTGGAGTCCAGCTCCTGGCCTTGCATAGGACCATTCCCACAATGGTCCCAGAGCATCATCCCTTCTTCACTGCCCTCCTTTGGGCCCTCTCTAATGGCTTAATGTCTTTGTTGTGTTGTGGTGCCCCAAACTGCCCCAGTATTGCAGGTGAGGCCACGGGGAGGGTGCTCTGGGAGCCCTGTACCCACTGGGGAGCTGGGGGCACCCCGTGGGCTGGAGGTGAGCACAAACTCACCAGAATGGGTTCCACATGGCATTGGGAAGATAAACATGCTGAGATGCTCTCAGGAACATCTTGAATTTCCTTGCTCCTTCCTCTGACCAACAGGCAGAACACACACACACACAGAGGAAGGAACAACTTGTTGCTGCTACTCCCTCCTTTTTCAGGTGGAAATCAGGGATATGAGATGAGAGTAACATCACTCAGTACAGCCTTTTTCAAGGGCTCATATACAAACAAAGAAACACCTCTGTGCTTTTTGTTAAAAATTAGACTGTGAGCCATTAGTCCCTGAATAGGAGTGCACAGCTGCTGTCTGTCCAGCTATTATTAATCACACAGCCAAAAATGAAAGCAGTTCATACAGAAAAGTCAAAGTCTGAAATGAATAAAGAATTTCAAAGCTCGTTTCAATTGCGACTTCTTTAAATAAAAGAGTTGGTTTCTAATCAGGTCACAGTGAAATACTCATTTCCTGGAATCCTGGCATTTAGGAGGCAAAAATCACTTATTATGTATATCACACACACTGACATATTTTCTGAGCAGCTCAGACGTGTTGTTCGGGGCAGTCTGGGTCAACTAATTTAGTCAACACTTACATAAAAGTCGCTTGCAGTTCAGGTCTCAGTCCTACCCTGAAAACCAGACAATGTCCATGGTACCATGAGTGTCCACTGGGGATGGCATGAAATGATGGCTGTTAATTGGGGAGGGAGAGGACAGGTACGGACAAGGAAATAAAACTACATTCAAAACAGAGATCAAAGATTAAAAAAATCAATTACCTGTTGGTTTAGTCTTGTGTGCCCTTTAACATAGAGATTTTTTTCAAGCAGATGGAGTTTGTCAAACAAACAGCTAAACACGTAGGGGGTGTAATTTTTCTGACAAAATGCAAGGCTAGCTGATGCTTGCACATGCATTCTGTACAAGCTGCACAACAAAAGCATGCTCCTCCAGCTGACAGCAGCCAATTTCCTCATTAAATCTAAGAGATGGTTATTATTTCATGTTCTAACTCTTCAAGACCTTTAGTAATTCTTGAGTCACATGTTTCCAAAGTAGGGCATGCAAAACAACATGGCTTGAATCACTTGGAGAAAAGCTTCTGAGAAGCCTAAAATAGGCACTTCAGTTGTAAAAGTGAAATGAGGACAGGTATTAAATAAACAATGCACAGAAGGCAGGAGCATACAGGCCATGTTAAGGATGACACAAGGAGGACAGAAGGGAAATAATGTCACTGAAGTTTTGAGAAGACACAATACATTGAAGACTTACCACGATATTTCCATCTCTATTTTTACCCCTGGGTGTTTCACAAATGTGAGAGCTGTGACTTTGAGGCATAAATGGAATTACTGATTATAGGAAGAGTTTTGTTCTACTTTAGCAACTGGATTATGAATCTGTCACTCTTTACAACCAAGAGAAACATATGCCTACACATGTAAAGAGTCTAAGAGTTACACTCCTGCATCCCTCCCCAGATGAGCACAAAAAATAACATCATTTCCAGTGTGGGGGATGGCTGGATCAAAGACCTTGAGGAGAGCTCCTGTGAAAGTCTGTGAGAGTGTCAGAAGGCTGGAACACAGCAGAACTCCTGTGCCACAGGCCAGCAGTGCAACACCAATGGGCCTCTGGCACGGGCAGGAGACCTTTGGTACCTCGCAGAGATGGATGCACTGCAAGGAGACCTTTGGTACCTCGCAGAGATGGATGCACTGCAAGGAGACCTTTGGTACCTTGCAGAGATGGATGCACTGCAAGGCTTTCACTGCAACAAGCACAGCTTCATGTTGGGTTTGTTTTTAGCAACATGACAGATAATGCCCATGAGGGGCATATTTCAGTTTCTTTGTAATCAAGCTGAACAACAGCACTTAACTTAATTCATGCAAGTGCCATACCCAGAGAGGAGATGTCACAACAATATGAAAATGGAAAGTGTGATTGCTGAAAAGAACAGTTAACAATAACTTTCTAAAAATAATATCACGTTTTTAATTGTACTCTCAGTTAGAAAAAACTGACAGAGATGCAATAAATTAGTCTTCAATATCCTCCCTACTCCAGGGCTCCTATGAATTATCTGTCTCCTTCTGGAAAGGCTCATTCTCCTGCTGGGATCTGGCACTACAGGTCTGTCTGCAGGAGTGGGGAATCCCAGCAGTGACCTGGATCACTCTTATGAGTGTCCACACTTAACCAGGAAAATTGTTTCTGTACATCTTTGGCACCTTTGCTGTCACAGACTGTGACTGTGTTTATTTTCACAAATCCTCTACAAAACAAAGGATAGAAAATAAGAATAAAAGGTAGAACAAGAAGATAGGAAAGTGAACCTTCCTATGGATAAGGAAAATAGAGAAGGTTTGCCCATCCTTTCCTTATAGAAATGCATCTTCTGAGGCACAGAATCTGAGGAACTTCCCACAGGCCATCCATAAATTCAGGGTCAGCAGGGACATGAGCACAGGTTGCTAGAACCCCACACCCGCCCAGACTACTCCTATTCTTAGTGATTAAGGTATTGATCAAAGGTCCATTAGTCACTGATTTTTCATAATTAACCTCTTGCTTTGGAGTTCAGAATTTGTGTGCAAACTGCTTACGAGTAAAGCAAGATCACACAGAAATGAAAGGCAGATTTCACCCCACGCAGATATTCACATGGAAGGCACCAGACACCAGCCATTATCTCTAAAGTGTAATTGGAATAACCTCACTCAGCTCAGCAGTGTGTCAAAATATCCCTCTGACAAAATAAGAGCCCAAAGAAACAAACTACTTTACAACCAGGGATAAAAAAAGATGAATTGCTCAAAGACAGAGGAAGAACTAGGTAGGCAAGCACTGTACAGTCATCATAAAATATGTATAATAATGCCACAAAAGAGAAAATCATTAATTTATTATGTTTTTCCAGGAACTATTCTGTTCACTGGAAAACAGTTCCCCTTACCCTGCGTGCAAGAGCAGAGTGGTTTTCAAGGGTTCCTCAGCACCACCCATTGTGACAGCAGCAGACACAGAAACTCCCCATGTTGGAGTCCTACCCAGCTGGCTTGTGCTCATTGCTGTAAGCTGATTTCCCCTCTCCCTGGGCACTAAGCTTTGGGTTCGGTGTGCAAATGCAAGTGCTCGCAGTCCTGCACCCACTCAACAGCAGGTTGGTTGGTTGGTTGGTTGGCTAACCAGTCATGCTGAAAATAAACACTGTGGGGCACATCACAACCTTCAGTAATATCTGCCCAGAGATCCCCAGACCCTCCCCCGGGGACTGCAGTGCCAGCTGTGGCCACCACAATTCCCAGCTGCTCTTTTCTCCATGGTCAGGGGATATATGTGGCTTCAAACCACAGGCTGTCCTTTACTTCTCTTCCCCCTGCCATGTCTCTGCTGCTGAGCTCTCAGAGAGCTGGGACAAAGCTTTTTTCACAGCTGGAAAGAAATGCTTGTTCCTCTTTCATTCCCTGCTTTCCCAGTCCCAAATTTAGCCCAAATTCACTGGCTTTCTTGTGTCTGGGGTCTTGGGTCTAACGTGGAGACAGACAGAGTGAAGGGAGGACACATTCGAGCTGATTGTTGGCTCTGTGACAGACCCACATGAAAAATGGGGAAATTTTAGCAGCTTTACTCACAACTCTGTTACGTTTCCCATCAGCATTTTGTGAAATAATCCGGTTTTCTGCAATAGATGACTTTCAGTGACAAACAACTGGAATCAGAGAAGTTTGCTGTCAGTGTTCTCCCTGATTCCAATTCCCTTCCACCTCCTAAAAGTGCCACCAATCAATAGTGTGATCAGCAGAAGACTTAAACAAGATGATTATATGTATAGATTAGATGTATCAATTGATGCTTAACGAATTCTGTCCTTTAAATGAGTTACACTTCCTTGTTTCCAAGTGC
Source organism: Anabacerthia variegaticeps (assembly GCA_035583185.1). Taxonomy (NCBI): domain Eukaryota; kingdom Metazoa; phylum Chordata; class Aves; order Passeriformes; family Furnariidae; genus Anabacerthia; species Anabacerthia variegaticeps. The sequence continues at coordinate 5,386,873 of JAWWEW010000042.1, forward strand.
ATGTCAGGTCTTCAATTGCATTTCTTGCAGATCATAAAGCCCCAGATGAATTCTTGCCTTAATACGATTTTAATCTCATTAAAAATGTTCATCCATTGTGCTCTATGTCATAGGGCAAATTAGCAGAGGATGAAGGATTTTTTGGGGCTGAGGCAAACTGTATCTAGCTCAAAGTTTTATTTGAACCAATAACCTCATATGAAACAGTACAAGTTAAAGACATAGTAATAAATTCCTGTTGATTTCCCCAAGGACATCATCTCAATTTAAAATTTCTATGATTTTTAATGTTTTGCAGATGGCCTCTTTTGCAGCTTTATAAAAGTACTTTATTATTTAGAAATTCTAGGAAAAATTAATATTTCCCTGGGTTTTTCAAATCTTTTTTCTTGCCTCTCAGATTATGGCTTCTGTTTTTCTGCTCTGGTATACAAAGTTAATATCTAAGCAACATGAAAAGAAATCCATCAACATGACTGGAGGCCTCAGAGGTTTGGTGAGAGGATATTGAACCTTCCACCCAGAGAGGTCGTTGCTTCCAAAGTGCCCTTGGCTGGTCACGACTAAAACTCATTAACATTGGAGGGCTCTTCAGTGGTCTGCAAACCTGGATCTTTAAAATGCAACTTCTTATGCACTCAAGTTTGGCCTGGCAGAGAAAATTCCTCCAAACAGGGCGAAATATGAACAGAATACTGCATTTTTCTGGCTGAGAAGTAGAACATATTTAGTGATAAATGAAATTTTGATGGTCATTTATACCTGTGCTTGTTTGTGGCTCAGGACAAATAGCAGTGCTCGGTAGCCAGAAGATGTCTGTGCCTCTCAGAGCACTTGTGGGGGTGCCATAAGTGAAAGGAAATTGCTGGCCAGGTACCTGCTTGCCCTAGAGAGGCTCCAAGGACAGCAGAGTGGAGATGCAGTGCCAGAAGCACTCTCACTTAAACTCAGCCTGCTCCAGGAATAAACAGAATTTCAGTCTCCAGGGCTGTCAGCCCGAGATCTTTCATAAGCCCTTAATTGTTGTATGAAGTCCAGGGATATTTTATATATGAGAAGTGTAAGAAGTAGTTGATGGTTGCAGTGCCATTGGCTGCAGGAGGAGCCAGAGCAGGCCCATCCTAAACTACTGGCATGCAGCTTGCAGAGACAGAGACCAGCAGTGACAATGTGTCTTCTGCTCATTACTGCCCCATTAATGAAACTCCAAGAATTTGCCCACTGGAACCACACAGATGGCACTATTTTCTTCTGATCTCCTCTCCTGTGACTGTCATAAACCCAAGTCTTCCCTGGTGCTTTATTAAATAACTCCAGTTGACTACTTGATGGAATTTGAGAATTATTTATATTCCAGCCTCCTGAATCATTCTCTTTTTTGCTGTCTTAAAGTCAGATGTCCCTGTGCCTTTTCTATCTGGAAGCAACATAAGTCAGTGGGAGCTGAGCATTTCCCTTCCCTCAGGATTATGTACTTTAGCCATATCTCAGAGAGAGAAATAAAGCTCCCTAATTGTGCTTATGGTTTAGTTGAATATATTTGCTCTGTGAAATTAAACAAGCATTGCAGGAGTATCTTGAGCACAACTTTACACACTCTTGAAAATCTGAATCAAGTTGTTGAGGGATGAAAGCCACAGTGAAGGGCAGAGAGCAGATCACTGGAATAGGTGTTTCCTATTGGAAACAGTAAATTTTTGGCAGGAAACTTTTCAACACCCTCAAGGCTTTGTCTGTTCAAATTTCAGCGAAAAACTTCCCTACAATAACAGAAGTCCATAAGGAACCCATAAGCTCTTAAGAGCTAGGTAAGAGGGGGGAAATAAATCACAATAAATTAGGGAAAGCATTCCTGAGTTAATTAAAACGTTACCATTTAATATACTGATTTAAGTCAAATGGCTTTGCTTTTTAAAATATACCCCTTACAGTTATAGGCTTAGAAGCAATTAAGTCAGTTTGTGGATTGTGTTTAGAAACAGATGCAACTGAGTATGTAAACAACAAGAAAATAATCATTGGAACGAATGGTTCTCACCCCAGAAGCAGTGCACAGTGTATTAAAAATCAGCTGCTGCTTTATACTCCTCCCTACCTATTTCCTTCCTAATATATGCAGAACTAGGTCAGACAGAATGTCCTTATACTAACAAAGTAAGAAAGTAATTTCTCCCTATTCATTAAATTCATATTTTTAATCATATCATAAGTGTATTAAAATATAGATGGAGCTCAAATCACTGATCATAAAGATGAAGATTTGCAGAACAGGTTCAGCAAATTGGTTCTACATCACTCATGGCCTGGGAATACCTTCTGGGCCAGATCTTCAGCTGCAGTGACTCTTGGCTGGAGCTGATCCTGCACCACCGGAGGGCACATCCCCTCGAGCCATTCCAGTCCCACCTACATCCTGCACCCCACCTTCCAGTCCCAGGCAGAGACTGCCCTTCTCCTTCCCACACCTCACAAAAACCACACATTTCTAGAGCAGGTGCCATTCTCAGGCTCTCAGGCTCTTACAGACTGTGTTTTATGGAGTCGTTTTGTCCACTGGTAAAACACAGCCAGTGCTGCAAGGATGCAGATCATGTATATATACACAAATAGATATAAGAGAAAGCAGCTGCACAACACACTGACATTTAGGAGATGAAGAGAATCCTCTAAAATGTTTCTTTGCTACTAACCCTACAAAAGAAGTGCAGTTGTTGAAAACAAACTAAAAAATACAGCCAAGAAGTTGCTTTTAATCTGGTGTCGGAGGAGCCCCATGAAGCTATACAGGTTTATGTGGGTTTATTCACACCTTATCTGATATCAGAATAGCTTTCTGCTGTAGATAAGCCCTTAAAATAATGAATACCATCGGGAACAAAGAGTTTTATTCTCCCTTTGTGTTGCTCCCAGTATATTGGGGCTTCATTCTTGGTTGGCAGCTTTGATACCACCATAATAATGATAAGACTTCTGGGCTGGTCATTGAGATTCCTACAGAAAGAGAAGAAATCAGAAGCAAACTTGTGTTTTGAGATGACCCAACTCTTCAGGTGAGCAGCACAAATGTGACTCAGAGGCAGAGCCGAGGCACAGAGTGCATCAGCCACACACAAAGCTGTCTGCTCACCCAGGGAGCGCGTGGGAAAGCCAGGAACCAAAGTCATTTCTCCCAAGTCACAGTCCAACAGCCCAACACGGAAAACCTTCCCAGTGTGCAGCTGTGCCAGTCAGCCAGCTGCAGACACCCTGGTGTGCCCTGCACCCAGAGCTGGAGCATGATGTGCCATCCCACTTGTGGGGCACACCTCATTTAAGGCTGCACCATCTGCCTGCCTTCCTTCTCCCCCAGTTCCCTCTCCCAGGCTCTCACACAGCCCTCCCGTTGCTCAGGTTATGAGATGTGACACGGCCCTTGCCCAAGGGTCAGTGTGTGACTGTTCTCCTGGATCATGTTCTTTTTCTAGAGGCAAATTCCACTGCAGTGCCTGCTCAGGACTCCGTGCAGCAGAACTGACACTGCCACACACGAATGAGACTTATTCATTCAGGACTTGCCACCTGGCAAAGGAATATTCCCTGGCACTGGGGACCAAGTCCACATGGTCTGATGTGAGGCAGAGCCTCCTTCTCCAGGCAGCTCTGTGAGAGTTATAGCCCCTCCTGGATCCGGGAAAAAGAGAAGTCACATCTGGAAAAAGTGTGCCAGAAAACCATTCAGCTTCCAATCTGCCCACATCTCCTCCTTGATTTCAGATCTGTGTATTCCTTCTGATTGGCCTGATTAAACTGATGCCTGAAATTGTACTGCCTGAGCAGCTCAATACCGAATCCCTCAGACATCATATTTCTCCACTATTTCTTTTTTCATTGCAGCAACTGAGAAATGTATTTAGACAAAAAACCCAAAGCCTTCCCTCTTTATACAGAATGTCTGTCATATATTTGTGGATACAAGCTCTCCAATGCCAGCTCAAATCTCACCATTTGTGTTCAAAACCAAAATAAATAAACACAGAAACAAAATAAACAAAAGACCCCAATGCCAAACTCTTCCCTGAGTTATTGAATAGGCCATGAAAACCTCTGTAAGGCTCACCCATATCGTAATCCCTTTGCATTTACCTTCCATCTTCTATTTCCATGGAACAGATTCAAGAAACATCACAAGATAATTGAATTGTGAGCTGATCATATTTGGGATGCAATGGGCACACGCTCTGGGCAGCCTTGCATTAAACCCAAAGGTTCCCTCAGCACCTGAATGTATAACAAGCAAGAAGGGTTTTGGAATGTGACAGAATATCAACATCAACCCCTGAGATGAACCCTATGAACACAGAAATTTCCATCGTGCTCAGACTTTAAAGGAGCAGCAATAATGGGCCCAGGTAAAGGAGTTCCAGCTCTGTTTAATTTATGAGCTCCATTCTTTGCCTTAGTTAGCACACAGCCACAGAAAGGGAGTAGATCTTGATTATTTGCCTGCTGAGGTGCAGAGAACTACACTGAGCTGCTAATCCTAACACTGGAGTGTACCTTTAGACTTTTATTTACTTTTTTAAAAAGAAGAAGAAGGGGAGGGAAAATTTCCATTGCACTACATTTCTGAAAGTCCTGGCTACCAGTGCCATGCACAAAATAATACTTATTTCTATTTTATTAAATTCCCAGCTTCTTTTGGAGAAGGTCCTGCATTGCTGGGTAAACATTTGCTGCTCCCATGAACAGATTGCACAGATTTCTAGGAAGAGAACACACCCTGGGCAGAGGCAAAACGAGGAGAGACAAGGTGAGTAATCACCACCTTCCATCAACAGAGGTTAAGGGAGGAGCATGATCACATAAATATGTATGTGCTGAGAGAACAGCAAAACTGTATCCTACCAACACATCAGTCACTAAACAAACAGTAAAGCAGCTCCTGCTCTCCCTCCAAGGCAGTGTGCACAGGCAGCAGCCCAGCAGCCTCTCTGCTCACAGTGCTGGGAGCTGTACCACAGCCAGAGCCAGGCTTGCAGGGTGGATCAGTTTAAAAGTGGGATTTAATTTGCCAGGTGAGAGCCCTCATCTGCAGCAAGCTGATATTCCCCAAGTGCCAGCCACAAAGACTTTGCAGCTGTTGAGCCTAATCCCAGTTTAGTGAGCAAATCTCCCAGTGCTGTGGCAGCTCTCCTGGTTTGGTGCTGGTGCCAAGGCTGGCTCAACCCACCCTGTGAGCACTGCCTGCTGCACACACACACACACACAGAGGAGTTTCCTCACGGGGGTGCCAGAAACAAAGGCATTGCTGCTCAGTCTACCACCTTTGGAAAAGGGATTGCCAGGCTCAGACACAGAAATAACCCCACTGTGCTGATGAGCACCAGGCACAGCACAGTAATGAGCCAGCCCCTTGGATGCTGCCTGCAAAGAGCTTGGTGTGGCCATACAGGCAGCTTTGGCTTTGGAGCATCTCCTCTGGCTGCTTCGGTTAAATCCAGGGGTCCCACAAACCTGAGGAGGTTTTCCTGTGCAAATTTCAGAAAAGCCTAAGGACATTCCATATCCAAATCCCAATAGAATTGCTGTTTACCTTCCCATGCTCCTTTAGAAACTGCAACCTATTGTTTCTCTTGCTCTGGAGAGGCAGTCATATTTCTCAGAGCAGCTTTAATAAATTTCCAGGCATCTAAAGTACACACAACCCCAATGTCTCTCAGTAGCTTCATGCTCCCTGCTCCATTCTCTTCCACTCACTTGTGCTAAACCAATTAGGGCTCCAGTAGCTGATTAGTACACTACTATTAAGTTCTGTGCAGCTCATACTGCAAATTATCTGATCCTGTCAGCCACAGCTTCAGCTTTTCTGTCCTCACTCCATGTCAATGTGACATGAGAAGCTTGTGACCACTATGCCTTAATTCCATGATCCTTAACCAGTGCACTGGACACATTTCTTTTTGATGCCTGCTTAGTTTTCCTTGAATTTTCCTGACTCTTCCCAGACTTTATGTCAAGCCACAGTTTCATCCCAAGCAAAATGGCCTCAGCCTTCTCAAACTAATAGGAAAAGCAAATTCTCTGAGCCAAACTTCCTTTTAATTTACCTATAGATGCTGTTCCCACACCACCATCAACACTAATGGAACTGCCAAAGGGGTACACAGCAAAGTCTCCCCCCAAGCCGCTGGTATTTGCACTTTATTACAAAGCATATAATTGGTTGTGATACTTTTGTATGAAAGATTCAAAACAAAAATAAATAGTTTGGTGTACATGCAGTTTAATTTGATTTGACTATCTTTTGGAAAACTTCCTCATCCACTTTATTGTACTGCTCTATTTACTGATGCTGCCAGTGCTAGGAGCCTGGATTTCTTGTTTATTAGGGCTGGCATAATGAAAGTTTGCCACCTGATTAATTTTAATAGTTTAGCAGGGAACCTGAGGATAATGCATATTGGCTGTCAGGCTACAGATAAATTTTGTCCATTTGGTTGTAAAGATTTTGGCAGAAATAAAACCTGCTGTTTGCTATTGTAGACAAACATTTTGTTGGGCGAAATAGTGTTTTGTGAGGAAGCCACTGTCTCATCTGCCTTTATTATGCACAGAGACTTAGCAGAGCCACACAACCAGACCTGAGATGATACAACATCCTAGTTCTGACACCCCTCACCCTGAGTGCTGAGGTAAGAGACTTGAGAAGACTTCGTGGGTCTAGTACTAGTTTAGAGTCTCTCTGCGGGTCAGAGTTCCAAACGAGCCCAGGGCAGTGAGTCAAGAGATCTGGGTCTCACTCCCAGCTCTTTTAAGAGCCACTTTTCCTTTCTGTGTCTCAACTTCCCCGGCTCAAGAGCACATCATGTTAGTCGTTCCCCCTGCAAAGCCCTGTGTAAGTGCTCATTACTATCAGTTTTAGGAGCAGAGTGCAGCAGGAGAATGGGAAGGGGCCTCCGAGCTCCCTTGGAGAGGCTGTGTGCAGGTGAAAGCCCTGCCTAATTGGCTCGGGGCTGCAGAGCTGAACGCCCCAATCCCTGTCCGGTCTGCAGGGGAACACTTTTATTGAACCTTCAGACCTCCTGGCAGCTGAACTCATCCTGAGGGGACAGGCTTTCTGTGCGTGCCACTTCCAAAATGGAACGAAAGAGAGGGAGGAAAACCTTTTTATCTTTCCCTTACCCAAAGCTCTTCTGTTTCAGAGACATCATAATGGACTAAATTTCCTCAACATGTACCTTTGTATCTGGAAGCTGTTGCTGCCTTTATTAGGGAGGTTTGACTTCTCTGCTCAGGAGGGAGGAGGAGCCGGGTGCATTTGTGGGATGGACGGGTCAGGCTCTGGCAAGAAGAATTAAAAAAACTTGTTCTCAGCTCTTTTTCAAGCCACTTAGTTTGGAATATAAATGATTTGCACTGAAATGATTAATCAATGCATTCATTATACTTGCACGGTTACTCTTTAGCACCAAAGGAAGTAAACAACAGCCTGCAGTATAGCAGAGAAGATGAACAATCTTAGACCTCAAACCTACAAATTAATATATTAAGTGAACATCAAAATCTCTGAGCAGAGACAATTTTAACTCAACCCACACAAGGCAGCATCAAGGCAATAGTGCATCTGTTCTAATATTCCACAGTGCAGATCTTCACTTACTAGCCAAAAATCATCTATTAAAATTACAGGGACGTACAGAGTTTGGTGTTGGCATAATGAAAAAGAATAGTTAATTCTATTTAAGAAGCATAATTAATACTATTTAAGAAACTCATCTATTTAATGCAATTCATATCAGTTTTTGCAGTGACGGGTTGCTTGTTTGTATTAAATTCAAAAGTCTTTTTTAAAATGTCACCAGAAACTTTAAAGAAACTTGACAAAATTCTTCTACAAAAGCATGAAAAAATACTCTCAGGTGCTAACTTTTTCTCATTTCCTATCCATACATATGTTTAGTCCAAATCCCTACAAACATTCACTTATAAAGCAATAGGTTAATAACTTTGGTTAGTTGGGGGGTTGGGTTTTTACTATTATTTATTTGTTTCTTTAATTGTTGTTTTCTCCTGTCAGGGCTCCAGTTTTTAATTTACAGCTGGGCTGGGGCCACATTGTCAAAGCAGTTTGGTTTTTTTTCGGTGGAGATCAGGACAGCCAGAAAGATCTGGAGGGAGGATAGGGAGAGAGGAAACATGATTTGAAATGGAAAAGCTGAAAGCAGACATCCTCTTTACTCCAACAGCCTGCCCTTCAGTGAAATGCTCAAAAGTCATGAACGTCAGAAAAAACTTGTAATTGCCCAGGAAAGCCACGACAAAATACATTTTGAATAACTAATAAAAGCCCACAACCATTTCCCACCAGATAGATGGTTCTCTAGTCCTTAATCAACTGCAGTGACCAGCCCTTCTCTACAAAAAGCCTCATCAAGCTTCCTTGGACTGTTTTAGCTCATCAAATCTCACAAAGAGACAAATTTCAAAACACCAGCCTGTCTTCATTATTTAAAGCATAATCCTACCTACATTAGCACACCTGCTTTCTCTCGGCTCCAAATGTCAGCACAGAAATAACTACTGCAGAGTTTACAACAGAAAAATAAACCCAAACAATGCTGCCCTCACACCTTTACGGGCCCCAAAAGACCCATAGCCAGACAAAAAATACACGGGGAAGTTTCTGTGGGCATAATCAACTGCACCATGGCTTCTTTGGGGGTTATTTATTTTTAAAGGACAGGGGATTCTGAGTGTGTAAAACCACCTGGCACACTTTGGGGGGCTTTCACAGCAGCTCAATTTATCCTGATCACGTGAATACCTCTGGTATCAACCTGAAGCAGAGGAAAGCAGCTTCTCCTAAAGGTAACTGGGGACAGGAATCCCTGATCCCTTGAATCCTACAAGCCCCAGGCCTGGAACACTTGAGCTGAAAGATGTGCTATGGACCTGTGACTCCAGCACACCTGCCTGCCCAGGCTGTGCTTCCCCCAGCAGCAGAACCTGCCTCCCTGGGGCTGGGGCCATGGCAAACAGAGCACATGGCACTGCCACGGCTGCTTCCTGACTTGCAGCAAAGATAAATATTTGCTCCTTTCATTTGTCCCAGTAGGACTGGGAATGGGAAATGTTTGCGGGAAGATTTACGGCGGTGGCACAATTTTCTCTCCATCAGAAGGGAAAGGCTGATTCATGAATAATCTATAGGTACTACTGAACTCCTAATCAGGACTATTCAAAACAAAATCAAGTCTTTTACATAATTAAAGGAGGGGGAAGGGGAAGAAGAGGGGGCTGGTTTTCAGAGGTACATAAAATATTAAATCACTACTCAAAAAAAGCCCTATTCACCTACAAATTACCCAATTAAACACCTGACAGACCCTGAGAAATATTGTCTACCCCTTCCAGAGCAGCTGAATCTCGTGATGATCTCTGTACTGTAGATTTGTATTTTCAAATGGACTGGCAGAGACCAAACACTTATCCTCCCCAAATTTCTTCCTACTCACAAGTCTATAACCCAAGGCTATAAATAATGCAATAAACCAAAACATATTTAGGTGTGGTATATCAAGGCCCTACCAATTGTTGGGAAGACAATCCAAATTACAGGTGCAATATGCTGTTTTTTTCCTCCACACCAAATCCTTTAACCCTTGTAATTCCTTCCTATAAGCAATTGTGACCCAATCTCTTGGGCACAGCAGGGGACTTCTCTCAGGGAAGAGCAGCAGAAGGGTGACCATCCATCCAGCTCACTGTCCTGTTAACCTGGGGCTGGCTACAGGACATGGTAAGATCCCAACAAGACATTTTGATAGATATCTTATGTATAAAGCAAAATACAGCCCAAATAAAAAAATCTACTCTTTAAGGCATTTAATTTCAATCATCAAGCCCATCTTATTTTTTAATGTGCTCATAAAACTCAGGAAGCACGTTGCACATCCCTGCAAATGTGACAAAGCCCAGAGCTGTGAAGAGCAGGCAGTTTTCCATGCAGCTCTTCCATTACAGATCCCTGCTCAGCCCATGGAGCCCCAGACACAGAGGGAACCCCCATATGGAATGTGGCTCCTGAGATCATCCTGCATCCTGAACATCACAAACAAGGAGAAAGAGGGAACTGCTGCGACCAGCAGGTGTTGTTTATTCTACTTGAATCAGATAGAAAGAAATTAACCAAAATTCTGGGTACTCTAGTTAAGTTGTGGCCAGCTCTGACAAGACTTCATGTGCCCTGAAAGACCTCAATGTGGAATGGCAACCTGACTTTGCAACTGCCTGTTTGCTCTGCAACACAGAGCCAGATTAAAGATCCTGCTTCCTGCCATTTTCCAGTTTCATTACAGTCTCTGTCTTTGGAATGAGACATTAGAAATGAAATGCTTAATGTATTCATGAAATACAATCCAGCTGTTTGCCACGGTGACCTTTTCACTATTCTGTATTTTATATTTTGATTAGCCATGTACTGGTAGAAAATCCCTCCCATAACTTCTGCTGGCAGAGCCAGCTCCCGGCTGTGTAAACTAAAATAATGCAGGGATGTCAACAAGCAGCTATTTCAGAGCAATAGTATCTCCTGCCCAAAGTCACATTTCCATCAGCTCTGCAGAAGGCTCATAGGCAGGTTTTATAGCACACAGGGAGTCTCGGCTCCTGCAGCCTTTATTAAAAACTATTGCACCAAAGATGGTATTAAAAATGATCAAAAAATAAATTTACTGGGAAAAATAAAGCTACAATGCACTCGTGTTTCCGTACTCTTACAAGGAGTTTTGAACTTGGGGATATTTGTACCCACTTCAGCTCCCTCTACGTGCACAGGCAGAAACCCAGATGGATTAAGTAAAGTACGAGCACAGATGTAAAAGCCAGAACTGTACCTTCAAAAACCAGCAGATTCTGGCTGAAAACCGATCCTGAATCTTTCAGGCTTTGGTGTGGATCACTGCGATTATGGAGAACAGAGAGTGGCTTTAAGTTCAAAAAATGGTATGATGGAATCAAAGAATTGTTTAGATCTTTTGCAGCTGAGTAGAGGAAATGGAGATATAATCTGTACCATGACTATTCTGTTTCTCTATCCCATTTTTCAGTAGAAATGCTTATTACAAAAAAAGAAATTTAGAAAAGAAAGTCTATTTTAAGACATTCATATAAAATGAAAAAATTAACAACTCAAATAACACAGAAATATTTCAAATAACGTAACAGTTGTTTCACAAATTGACAGATGACACTGAACTATTTAAAATTGATGCTGCTACCGATTGTGATCTGAAAAGCTTTTGCCAGTTCAAAAAATTGCTATTCTAAATCTGTCCTGGAGCTGAGAATCACACACACGCTCACACTTGAAAACCAAAGACTTGCCAAGTTCCCCCCATTTCCAAGGCACGAGTGAGAGCCCAGAGTGGCACCTGAAAGGCTGAGCAGTCCCTGGACATGGCCCGAGCCAGCCCAGCCCCACCATGGGTGGGTTGGACACGAGGTCAGGAAGGGGGAATGAGCAGGGAGGTTCAGGACATCCCTCCTACTGACACCCCACTCTTTAAATGCTGTTTTCAACACCACTTTGTGGGGATGTGCTCAATGGGCTGCTCTGTATTGTATTACATTTATTAACCTCTCTGTTCATAAATTTACATTTCCTCAACAGGGACAACGTTAGCCTAATATGGAAATTATCATCAGGAACTGTGTGCTGTCCCTCTCACCTCCACATATGATACATGCAGGTTTGGTTGGGGTTTTTCAGAGTTTTTTTTTTTTTTTAATAAATTTTAGTTTCTAAACTTATTCAGATCCCTATTACTTGCACCAGCAAAAGTTTTTCACATTAATTATGTGGCACAAACTCAAAAACATATAGGCCCTTGTGTAGTGTCCCTACTTAAACACATGGATGTAAACTAAACTATAATACCACTGAAAGAAATTCTAATATTGAGTGAAAGACCTTCTTATCTAGCACGAGACCAACATAATGAAGGCACAATTTTATTATTTAGTTTTATTGTTTTAAATTAAATAGAACAAAGTGGCTATTTCATCTTTCTGATTTAATAAGTTAATAAAGTCTTTAGGCAAGCATATACTTGATGTACTGTAGAACACAACAGCTCCTTCTCATGTGGAGGAAAGTATTAAACAACTCTGCCTTGGAGAAGATGCACTGTGCTTGCTGAAGCCCATATTTACCAGCAGTAAGGATTCCACCCGTGCCCTGACACAGCCTTTTCTCTCCCTTTACTTGTGCCTTGACTGCAACAGGATAAATCCTCTGCATTCTTACAAATACCCTTGTCCCTGTTACACTCTCAGGTGTGGCAGGGATTTCTTGTAATCACTCCTTTTGATCGACAGTGGTTTCCTGCAGATAGAAAACACTGTAACAGGAGATGCAAAACAGCACTCGCTGAAGGGATGAGACAGGGACCTTCCCTTCTGCCAGGTGGCAAAGGGACAAAGTGTCCAGGTCAGGCCTCTGCCAGCTCTGCCATCAGACTGTGCCCTGGGTCTGCTTTCAGGCTATTATTATTATTATTATTACACATGGAATATTATAACTATTATTATTATATAATAGTAGTAGCAGCAATAATAATAACGAATAAATCCTTTCCTGTGAGGGTGATGAGGCACAGGTTGCCCAGAGAGGTTGTGGATTCCCCAGCCCTGGCTGTGTCCAAGGCCAGGTCAGAGGGGGCTTGGAGCAACCTGGGCTAATGGAAGGTGCCCCTGCCCATGGCAGGGGGTGGAATGAGATGGGTTTAAGCTCCCTCCTAAACCAAATAACTCGATGATGACAATTGATATTATTATTATTGTTGTCGCTGTCATTATTCCTTCATGCTAATGGACTTCAGAGGGATGTTGTGGCTCAGGTCAGGTGAGCAGTGATCTGACAGCTGCTCTGCTCTGACATCCATGAGCAGGAGATGCTGTGCTAAGTACAAGCTTCTTTTTGAAGAAACATGATTTACCTGAGACATCAGTGCAAAATTCTGCAGCTGGTTCTGTTTTCCTTCCCCTACAACAATGCAAAGCATATTGATAACTAAGATAATTAAAATACTAAACTTATCAGCGGTATCTATGAAGCTCATTTTTCCAATATACTGATGATGTGTTTATTTGCATGTTATGATTTGGTTTGGGGAGGTTTGTTTGGAGGGGTTTTTCTTTGTTTGTGCCATCATAATGTGCAGCAATTCAGAATGTCCAAGACTATTAAAATAAACTAAAGCAGGGCAGAATTTTGGGAGACAGTTTGCTAAATGGCACAGGGTGATCAAACTCCAGTCAGTACAGTCCTGACAGTTCTAATAGACCTAAACTATGTCTTGGTGTCTTCACAGTTAACAAAACACTTTGAGACAAGTGCTCCTCTTCAACAGGGAGCTGAACTTCTCCAGGGTTTATAGTCAAAACTGCTAAAAACATCTGGAATCATATATGTAATTCAAAAATAACGTCAAATTAAACATGGCCTGTCATAAAGATTGCTCAGAAATGAGTGTGTCCCTCCTCAGACTCCAGCAAAGTACTGACTGATGACTGTGAAATATGAAAACTGGCAAATAAACCTTGAGCTCCCTCTGTCCCAGCTGATCTTTGGGGAAGGACCAAGCACGTCCCAAAAATCAAAGCCCACCCTGCCTGGGACTTCTCCAGGGGCACATCTTAGGGTCTTCACCCTGCACAGTGCTTAGTATGCAATGCAAATTAATCTGTTAGACAATATTAGGCCAGAAATGCAAAGCCAGACAGAAGAAAGAAAAATAGAAACAGACAGCCTCATATATCCACATGAGGAAATTAAAACTTGACTGGAAAGGAGCAAAAGTCAATTAGAGGGGAGATAATCAGAAAGAGAATTTGAAACAAAGGCTTTCATTTTCTCTGACATTGATTTTAAAGTCTTGAAGGAACGAGCACAGTTTTAATGAATGTTATTTAAAAATAATTAATATATCACAACCAGGCGTGTCAGAGAAAGATGAACATTACAGGCTTAGAAGTGTTTTTTTTTACTCCCTGCAGAGAAGTGCTTGATGTGAAGGAAAGCAGAGCTGGAGGAAACTATAAATATGTGTGTGAGATATTTAATAAAACAAGACTCTAAACTCCAAAGTTTAGGTGAGATAAGGCAACACAAACATTTGCCCTTACAGTGCAATGACAGTAATAGAATGATATCTGCTCAGTCATCTCAGGAAGAAATGCAACTTGATTAAGGCAATTTTATGCATAAATGATTATTAAGTTCTGTAACATTAATGACTTCAAAGAGAGGCCAAAATTAAGACACTCTGTACTACTCAGCCCATCAACAAAAACCCCTCTGGTTTGGCTAATCCCTACCTTTTGAATGAAAACAAACCCCAAAATATCCTGAAAGGAAAGAGAGGAGAGGGGGCTGAAGCAGATACTGCCCAGGAAGTTCTTTGCAGATCTCGTTTCTGCTCTGCAGTTGCCACCAGACACCAATTAATAAACACTGGTAAGACTGGGATTAGTCACGGAGCTTATGGGAAATTTGTCACAAATCACAAGAGATCGCCAAGCTCAGCCCTCATTAAAGGAAAAGTGAATTGGGAGGGGGCAATTTCTGGGAGCTGGGAATGCCTATTTAAATATTGAAAACCAGGAAAGCATATCCTACAAACCAAAACCCCACATAAATCCAATAACCCAATTGCAGGGGGGTCAGAAGATTCACAGCTACAGATACATAAGTTAAGGATGCAGTGAAGACCAGAACTAATAAGAGCAGACTGGAAAACACCCAGTCTTATACAAATTGAAATCATGACCTGTGGAATGAGCCTAGAAAGACACAGAACTAAGATCTTTGCTGGGGTTTCCATAGGCAAAGGACCAGGCCCATATTTTGGGAAGGAGGGACAGGGGGCCGTGCCACTTTTTTAATTTCATTTCAATTTTTTAACTCCTGCCTTTTTTCCATTTCCATCGTGGCTGCACGATTTGGTTCCACACAAGTAATTATGGAAATGGGCTGAGGAGGTGACATCTGAGATTTCAGAATTAACTGAATATATGCACAAACCCTTCCACTTCTCAGCGCAGACAGCATCGGAGGCTCCCCACGGAGCACCCATGAGGCATGAAGAGACCAGAAGATGAATAAAAAAATGTGTTTGTAGCAGCTATTGTCGCCCCTTTTCATGCCAGAGGAGAAACTCATCTGTGCAGAGGACCAGCACAGAGCCCCCAGCACCTTGAATTTGCAGGTGAGCCCTTGCACACTGTGCTCGTGGGCATCTCCAGAGGCAGCAGCCCCAGGCTGGGCTGCCCTCCCTCCTCCACCACAACAACCCACACTCACTAAAGCCAGCCTAATTTCTCCCCTCCTTCTCTCCACCAAATCAGGTTGTAAATTTTCTCCTGGGAAATACAGAACCATGAAGCAGTGCAGATGGGATTATCCAAGGCAGAGCCATCAGATGTGATGTGGAGCAAAGCTCTCTGTGCTCAGGGGCACACAGAGTCCCCCACATCCCGGATTTCCCAGTGTTCCCCCAGAGCGAGGGAAGGCTGCAATGTGGAACCCTGGTTTTGAGCTCGGGTTAGTGGCATCCAGCCCCACATTCCCATTTCATTCCCAAGAGGTTCTCCAGGTGCCTGTGCTGCTGCAGGAGCAGCAGGCTCAGCCACAGCCAGGGCTTTGCACTGCTGCACATCCCCAGGGGGGACTGAGTCACAGCACAGTCTGCCTGGGGTACCCACAAACACAGTTTTGGCAAGGCAGCTCAATTCAAATTGGTCTCACCAAGGGAGGTTGAGCTGCTTGCTCAAAATGTTTGTTCACATCCACCAAGTGAACCCACCAGTTCGGGTGTTACAAACAACTAAGAGCTCAAATCTAATACCTAAAATAATCTGCTCAATTCAAGCAGAATTCAGAATAGGTTGAGCCTGCAGTTTCTCCATTGCTCATACAAACTGAAAATGGTGAAAACCAAATACATCTGCAAGCTTTGGGTGGTTTTTTTTTTTCCATTTTTGTGTTTTATTTCAAGTTCACTTATCAGTAATAGGTAACTTAGATTGTCAAGCATTTAATTCTCAAATGCAGTCTTTTTTTCCCCACCCCCTTTCCAGGGAAAGTTTGGTTTTCATAAATATTATTCATACACGCTTAAATTTGAGATAGATTCTGCAGAGAGCAGCTACTCTTCTGTCAGGTGAATTGTAATAACGAATATCTGCCTTCCAAGGGAAAACTGGCCAGGATATTTCACTTTCCAAGAAGGGGAAATCTATCTCCAAAACCCAGTGTCCTTCAGGAGAAGTGCAGCACCTCCAGCACACAGAAGTGAGCAGATCGGGCTCATGAGCTCCTTGTCAATAAGGGGGAATGCAGCTGATGCAGCTGCCAGCAGGGAAAAGGATGGCTTTAATATTGCTCAGCTCCCAGCAGCAACCCAGTGAGGCAGGGAACACAGAGACTGGTGGGAGCAGCAAAGCCACACACCCAGCTGGCCTTCAACTTCCAGTCTCCCCCCCAGTGCAGTTCTTCAGGCACATCATTATCCCACGAAACACGGAAGCCACCCCTGCCACCCACACAAACACTTTGTGGGCACACAGTTCCCTTCAACATCCCCAGCAGCGCCCGGATAAAGGAGCTGCACTTTGTCAGAATAAGCAATTAAAAACCTTATACATGAAATAAAGTATTATAAGGCCATTATTAGTGTGGAGTCCTCTGGCAGTTGCTTTTCACAGCATTTTTGTGTCTTGAGCTACTGGGAGTTTTCCACTCCTGTCTCTATAAAGGCTCAAACCTCTTTTTTTACCCAGTAATTTGGTGCAGAATTTCCTCCTCTATAACTGTCCATCCAACCCCAATCTCTCCACCACCTTTCTCACTCTTTCCAACAATTTTTGTGCTGTTCCAGTTGTTCCACAGGACTAAAAAAAACCCAAAACAATCTGTGATTTGAGAGCACTAATTGAGGAGCAAAATTCATATTGAAATATTGAAAAAATATTTAGAAGTAGCAGATTTCCTAGATTTCATTTAAATAATTTTAAATTACAGATGTTTATAAACTTTATAACTATTTACAAACTATTGTTTATAAGCTGGTAGGTTATAAAGGGTGCATATTACTAATAAAAATTAATATTTAAGTCTTTCATTTTCCCAAGCCTATGCAATCAAAGCAGGGGCACACAGGCTGGGGGTGCTGGGTTACTCAGCACATTGCTCTGATGTTTACTGGAGGTGAACACAGTGCACCAACACAGAAAACAGGAAAATAATCAAACAAGCTAGAAAAAGATATTTTATATTTAATTCCACTCACTTAGCTTCTATTTTTAAAGGCATTTCAAACTTAAACAACTCAAAGGATTCAGCTTTCAGTAATGACTTGACTTATTATTGTTATTTTTTTGTTTCCATTAATAGGAAGATTTTCCTATAGGGAAGTGTGAGCTTTTCTGAGTGAGTTACACAGGGATGGAATTTAGAGATGATGCTTAGAAAAGGAAAATTGATGACAAATATTTCATTAAACTTCATTACATTTTTGCCTTTCGTGTGAGTGAACTGCGTTTCTTTTTCGCTGTCAGAAATCTGCATTTGGAATTGTACAGGCAACGCTTCCTTAATTATGATCTCGCTCAAACTCAATTGAATTTCTCTCTGTCTCTATTTCTTCCTTTTCCTCCTGCTGCTGCTAATTAAGATAAATACATCAGAAGTGTTATTGCTGAAGGGAAAGCTGGAGCAAGTGTCATTGGTCCCCGTGATATTTCCCATTTTGCCATGAGCTGTCACCAATGATTTAGGACCAAGTGCCAAGGATTATATTAATCTTGATAAAATTAGCAAGTGCTCTGTGATGTTGACATCCCTTGGTGCTAAATGACATTCCCCTGGCTGGACCAATACCAATGAGAAAAAAATACTTTTTCCCTCAGAGGATAGCAAATGAGGGCATTAGGTGAAGACTCTTTTTCCCCCAGAAAGTATGAAGGACAAATTCAAGTGTTACCTGCTCTAAACATTTAGCCTTTATTTCAGCCTCCTTGGTGAAAATCTGAGACAGGCTCTTAAAGAATATGAAAAAGGCCAAGGGATGAAGGAGGAAAAGAACTGTATTATATTTCTGCTTGATAAAGGAAACCCTTACACAAGGAAATACTATATTAGAAAGATTATCTTCATAGGCAATATAAAAGAAATAAAAACTTGTCTTTTTTTTCTTTAAAAGCACATTGCATAACTCTACCTGCAGACAGATATATACAGACTTCTACCTATTGCACATCTTCCTGGGCACGGATTTTCCTGACACTTTCCTGGCCTGGCTCTGTAGAGCAGCCATGGACAAAAATCACCTCCAAAGACACCCCAGTGGATCTGGTGACTGTGTCAGGCTGACAGGGCTGTGCTGTTGGTTCTTATCTTTGTTCACAGCCCCACTCAGGGGTCTTTTTTCCAGCCTGAGGAATAAAGAGCTTCTCCAAGTACAACCTTACCAAGCCCAGGAGGTGTATCAAATGAACCAGAGCTTTGCTGTGCTTTGGTTAAAAGCTTCATTGGCAAGCCATTAAAATCTGTTTTCTTTGCAGCCCTGGCAGCCAAGAGGTCAGCTTGTGAGATTTATCTGCATGACCATCCACACTCATTTACATGCACATCTACCTGCCCTTCATGGCTATTTCTACTCCTAACTGGACTTACTCATGACCTTACACATGACCAGAGCCCCTACTCACAGGTCCAAAGACACCAACACCTGCACAAGGTGCCAAATAACACATCACACGCTTCCAAACCTGACCCTGAGCCTTTTAAATGTGGCTCTCATATGACCTGACAGCTGAATGAAACCCCAAGGAGCACCAGATCTCTATTCTCCCTGAACAGATCTGCTGCTGGGCTGTGTCCTTAGAGGAACCTCCTACCTGCTCCAGAGCTGCAGCCTGGGAGCGGGGCCCTTTGCAGGAGGATCAGGCTTTGCCTGGGCTGTGCTGATGCATCTCAATACTGCTGTGACCCTCAGTAAATTCCAGGGTTTATGGATTTGCTGCCACTGCAATTTAAAAGTAGACAGTTCTCAGCAAGGTTGAATTAACATGTGTCAGCACAGATTTACACAAGGATAGCTGATAACTTCCTGGCAGGAAAGGAGGAGAGAGTAATTTTTAAATGAAAGCCTGGGAGTTGTAAGAAAAAGCAGAATGAAGGGAGAGGTGCAGACACCTTTTCAAAAGGAACACAAGTGTCATTTTTACATTTCTGATTTTCACTAATCCAATAGCAGGAGGGATTTTGTTGGTTATTGCCCTGCCACTACAGCCCTCCATAAAGGGCAGAAAGGCTGTTCTTCCACTTACAGGGACCACTACTTCACTGGCACCTCCATAAATTGTTTTCTGCTTTACATCTTTAGGAAACAATCTCAAATTATTCTGCATTTTAACACCAAATAGTTTGGTTTTTTTTTTAAAAATATCTACAGGTAGCTGTATGAATACATTATCTAAAGAATTCAAAATGCTGTAGTACTTGTAATAATTCTGTATTTATTGGGAGCCTGAAAAAAAATGGATTTTTTAAAATTCTTGTTGGGGCTTTAGACATATAAACATAAATAAAATAATCACTGTAAAAAGGCTACAAAATGTGACCATGAAAAAGCAGATTCATCATGTTTAGTACAAAGTACCAGACATGATGCCATACTCTCCCTTGAATTGTTACATAAGTCTACATATGGTATATGAAATTGTTTGACAAGTAAAAAGACCCATGACCCAGCTACAGAGTTTATGTACTCTATTGACTAGCTGTTCCTTAGTTTGATTTTCACTTTCAAAGTAGTTAATGTGAAATAAAATCTCTCTCACACTATTTAAGGCTTGCTGCTATGATTGATTAAGGACACTACATTTGCTTCCTGAGTACATTAAAGCCAGTGACGATAATTCTTTCCAGCAATGCTGCCTTAACTCAAAGAACTGATTTTTCAAAGCCTTGCATTAGCATAGAAGAGAAATCTGTTAAAAAACCAAACCAACAAGCAGTCAGGGACGCTCACATACAGATGCAAATGCGCACAACACAATTTAAACTTAAAGTAAACTTGTGGATGGCTTAATATATATGCAAAAGTGTTTGAAAATATAATTATCCTATTGTCACACTTCTTATTTTCAGTGGAAAAACGTGTGCATGCAGCTTTTATAATCCCTGGTCAAATATGAATGAATGGATCATGTAAGATTTAGATTTTGAGAGCCAGGTGCTGTTGGAATAAAATTTCTGCCTAAGAAAAATATTCTCCCTAGAAAAGAAGAAATGGTCTGAAAGAGCTTATCAGTGGGTGAGGGGTTGCGGGAGCTGTGTGTCCATAAAGAATCTCTGCACCAAATGCCATGGGATGGTGATCCAGAGGATTTCCATCCATTGGATGTAGCCACACTGCACTGTACAATAAATTGCAGCACATGAATTGTCTCCAGTGTCATGGTGATACATTTTAGGGATGTAACCCTGGCCAGGACTCTCCATGCTGAGCACTGAGAAGCTCTTCTGCAGAGCCACAGAGACTCTCCTAAGCTTTCTCAGCAGAGAACTTGAGGAGTTGCAGCTCCAGTCTTTAGCCACTTGGGAAAAACACTCCTATAGATTTATCTTCCAACTATTGCAGTTACTTCTTTCCTTCAACCCCAGACTATCCCTGCTCCAGAGGAGAGAATATAAGGCAGTTATGGGCCAAGACCCTGTTTGCAATGGTTAATGCCAGCACATCAACAGGCTTTGGGAGACAGTGCCCACAATGTTGGCAGCCCCCTGCACCCTCCGATGTGAGAGCACTGCCACAGTGCCAGATAGAAACTGTGGGCACAGAGGAGTGGGAAAGGAGCCAAAATATATTTAAGCATAAGAATTTCGTCCTTGTTCTTGCAATTAGAGATGGCTACAGGTTTCTTATCAGGAAGATGTTTCAATTACCCAGCAAAATCTTTGCAATAAATAGCACAATTTTATGGAAAGGACAATGGATTCTGAAGCAGGATGAAGGAATACTAAAGGAAAAATTTGCCAATACAGGAAGTGGGACTGTGTGTCAACTTGTGCTGCTTGAGAAGATTGTAAAGATATTGGAAATGTGCTCAACTCTTGCTGTCAACATAGCAAAAGCTAAATCCTTTTAAAAATTATGCTATTTCTTCTGAATTACAATTTCTCTTGTCAGTCTGGTCCTGAACAAGACATCCCATCAATCATTCCACTAGAAGCAAACTCTAAGTGAATTTGAAGACACTGAGATAAAAGTCTCATGTTTCATTCATAACATTAATATTTATACTAAAGCTCTCCTTGTAACCATGACAAGTAATTAAAGCAACTATAAGCTATTAGAAAATTCAGTTTATAAGAGAAAGTTTGTCAACTTCTATTATCTGTTTTATTTGTGCAACCCTTCAGCTGTCACAGAGCATCTCAGCTCACACTGCCGTGCTCGAGGTACAAAAGTTGACAAGCTCGCAGTCCTGCTCCACAGGGTTCATGTCCACATGGAAGACACAGGTGGAAAGAAATAGGACACCTCCAGCAGAGGCAGGTCTGTGCATCATCTCTTCTCCCTCATTAGACTGCACTAACCTGGGTAGTAGCTAATTCTTGAGCTTTCCCAACAGCAGTCACTCGTAATTCCTCTCATTCCAGGCAGCAGCAGCTTGGTGAGGCAGCTCATTCCCCCATTACTCCACTGCCTTGCAAGCTGCACAAAACTCACCAGCATAATCAATATTATCGATTGCTTACTCAGGGGGGGCCTCAGCAGTCACTGCCAATGAGGCCAAATCCACCTCAGGGCAGCAGCACCGAGCCCAGCTCATTCCCAACACTGCAAGTACAATTTGGATGCCTTGGGGCGCTGAGTTGGTGGATTTAAATTCTTCTGGCCAACAGCAAAACTAAAACAGGCTGTAACACGGGCACTGCCATCACAGCAACAAGTGAGAGAGCTCTACTGATGCCGAAACACTGATGAGCTGATCATTACTGTCAAGGGCAACTTGCTTTTCTTATAGATCAGGAGCAGAGAAGTCACCCTGTGTGTTTGCCTAGCCTGGATCCATTAGGGGCAGCAGCATGCAAAATCTGTCACACAGGTTTGGGATCATCCAGCTGCCAACAAGAACCTAGAAACACTTAAAAAGGGCTCAACTAAAGCCCAAACCTACACTTTGCAAAGCCAAGTGGGCTTGGACATGGAACTCTGGACTGATCCACTGTAAGGAGGAACATAAAGAGGTGGGAGGAAGGAACCACTGAGACTGGAAGCACAGTTCAACTGCAGCTCTCCATGCCAGAGCTGCGTGTTCATGCTTTTCTAAATTCCAATTAGCACAAATAGGAAAGGGGGAAATTCATTAAGAGTCTTCATTTCCTTTTCATTCATATAAAAGGCAAATCTCCTGCTGGTTACTTTGCTCTGTGTTTGATGCTGCAGTGATGAGGTGCAGTGAAAGAGGGTGAGTAAACAGAATAAATGGAAGGAAAATTAGTTTCAAGCCCCTACAAGGAATTACGATGTGACATTTATGATTGTCACAACACATTTGTGGTTTCAGTTCCAGGTTTTCTTTTGGTGACCAGTGCTATCTTCTCCCTTGACAAACATCCTCTCTCCAGGCTGCCCAGCTGAAGCTCACACCAAACAGTACAGCTGGATAAAGCCTGGCAGCTATTTTTTCATACTGGCTTTGCTCTGCAAAGATTAGCTGAGCCCAAAACTCCCTACAAGGCCCACTAGGCACAAGCTCCACAGACCTGAAATGATCTGTAAAGTTCAAGAAATGTCACATGAAGTGACAGAACTGATTTTCACAAGGCAGTGTTTAAAAGTTGTTTCACACAGCAGCAAAATGGGACGAAAGAAATAAAGAAAAGAAAAAGAAAAAGACAATGACAACCAAGGAGTTGCTGGTGAAGCATCTGCCTACCCCTTGTGGGACTCCATCCTCATTGGTTTGGACACCCAAGGATTTTGTTAGTAATTGCATACTCTTACCATAAAGTTGAGCATATTGTTCAGTATCTCCCTTTCAACAAGTCTTTCTGCAGCATTTTGGAATCGGTTTAAACAGAATTACTGGAGCAAAATGCAAGCCCGAGTCCTTTATAGCTGTCTGAGGATGTGAGGAGTTTGAGGGGTGTGTGTCCAGGGAAAAGGGAGCTCTCCAAACCCTGCCCAGCAGCAGCACAGGCAAACCCAAGGGAAGCCCATTAATTCTACAGGAAGAGGAACTGGCAGAGCCCAGAGACAGAATTTTATGGGCACCCCTGATGTAAGAACAGCCTGAGCACCTGAACTGCCAAGGCAAAATAACCCTTGCAATGGGTGCATCTTCCTTAATTGTGCAACAGCAGCTCCTGGACACCCTGAGAACTTGGGTGACTCCCCTTTCCTGCCTCCTGAGGCCCAGTGGAGCAGCTGGGGGACTTGCAGAGTTGTCCCTGTACAAGTCCTCTCAAAGAGCAATGAAACTGCTCCTGCTCCAAGAGCAGCTTTATCTCACTTTGGTTCTTCCTGATTTCTCCTTTGGTGATCTCCTACACAACTCAAACCCTGTGGTGCTTTGTGTGCCCCCTGTGATGCAGGGCACAGGCATGATAATGAGCTCTGTCATGACTGCAGAAATCAGGCTGCTCCCGTGAATAATTGTATTTCCACATTTATCATTTTCCTCTCTAGAAAACAAAATATTTACTCTAAGTTTTTTCCCTCTTTGTAGTTTTGTTTTCCTAATAGATCAATT
The DNA here is from genome assembly GCA_035583185.1 of Anabacerthia variegaticeps. NCBI lineage: Eukaryota > Metazoa > Chordata > Aves > Passeriformes > Furnariidae > Anabacerthia > Anabacerthia variegaticeps. The sequence continues at coordinate 5,410,681 of JAWWEW010000042.1, forward strand.
TGTTCTAACAGGTACAGGAAAACAAGATTTATTTTTTTCTTTCATTCTTTAAATAAAGTTAGGAAAATTTAATCTCTTTCACTTACCATATTGAAAAAATCAGAAAACACTATTAAGCAATAATCCTAAACATTTTCCTGAGCATAAACAACATTATTTGCTTCTTTTTCAAGAAATAGATCCAAAAATCAAAGTCTTCAATTCTAGTTAAAGAGACTCATTATTTCACCAAAGAGCAAAATGGAATATTGAGTTGCTTTGATTAATAAGATTACACTTTGTCATAAAATCAAAATTGTATTCCCCATGTAATCCAATAATCTCAAAATTCAAATCAGTGTAAAAAGCCTGAACTGGAATTAAGGTGTCATCTGAACAGTTTCTTAGTTATTCTTAAAAATCATAAAATTTAAAAAAAGCAATTCTCAAGGCATTATTTAACTTTGCTAAAAAATCAACTTGGGCTTTCTGAAAACATTCTGTATTGGATGAAATTGCTATTTGTGATGAAAAACAGTTGTTGAAGTTTCCAGCCAGCTCCAACAAAGATGTTTTCAAATATGCTCTCTGTATTGAGCTCATTACTTTGATTTTATAAAACGTCAGACAGTGAAATTTAGCACAATTATTTAAATTAGAAAGCCTGTAAAACCTAAATTGACATGCCATCTTGGAGTTGGGAGAATATTTTCAGCTTATTCTCTTGAACACCATCCACTTTGCCACTCAGTTTAGTGTAACTATCAGGCATTACCATACCAATCAGATTATTCTGAGATTTCCATTCATTCTTCCAGATCTCCACTGAAATGTTCAATTCATTTACTTCTCAGATTACCATTAAAAAGCCATTAAATTTACCACAGAAAAGACTAGTAGAGACCAAGTCTTATATTGAGAATACCACTAATGTTCAACTAAATGCTGCTAATTATTTTAGCAACAGTAATTACTGTTTGTAACCAGAATGAAGGTTTTCATAAAGTTATTGATTTCTACAATTGTAAGAGCAATGGTAACACACCCATCAAGGCATCGCACATGGCCAGTGGGCCCAGTATCTTACTGGGCCAGTGACAGAACTGGCTGTTTTGGTGTCCTCCCCAGTCCCATAAATCTTGCCAACATCCAGCTCTTCCCCAAGCCTGGGTTCTGTCCTTGGCAGGGGTTCCCAATCATGGAATCATCACTTTATAGCATTTGAATGAATAAAAGGAACACCAAATTACCTCCTACTCTATCTCCTTAGATTGGGACCAAAGGTAAGTGCCTTAAGGATGCAATTATTAGTTAATTATAGGTGTTTGTACTGTAGGCACACAGATCCCAAAACCCCAGTCAATACTCTAAAAGGAGCAGATAAGGAGCTAAAACGTGCATTGGTATTATAGATAAACCAAGAGATAGTTGAAACAACATTGATTTGGCCCTCTCACCTTTCCCCATTTAAAATGTGACAGAACACAACCTCCTGTACCAGAAAGCAAGATGTTGCCATCCAACAGCTCCCAGCACAGGATATGTGGAGGGAATCTCAGAGTTAATAAGACTGGAGGGATGGAGGGAGCTTTCCAAGAAATAATGCAGGTGTGTTTCCCATACATATACACGAGGACACTCTTCCCTGGGAAAATGCAGTCGTGAATACACCCATAACACCTCTGAGAAAACAACTTCTTCCCCTCCACCCATGAGACACTTAAGCAAATGCAGCTTGCTTTACAGAGAAGAAGAGATCTTCTGAAAAATATGTGCAGAAAAAATGAAAAACCAGAACATTATTTATGTGAGATTAGGTATTAGGTTTGATTTTTTTTCCTTCCCTATTCTTTCATTCTTAAACATTAACAAGGATGAACAAGGAAAGTACCTGAAAAAGAAAAGAACCGCCCACTATGAGGCAGCCAGGATGTTTCCTTATTCACAATTAAAACACAGGAGCAGTGCATTTTTACTCCATCTCTGTAAGGACAGAGAGTGAGAGAAGCCCCCTTAAGAATACTGACTGCAGAAGAAAAAAGCCGAAGATTTTAAAATCTTGATGGTGTTGTTAAATCAAAACCACTTGTTAAAAATTTAAATTTTTTTTGGATTGCATCTTTCCTTACAAAAAGCCGAGCATCTTGTTACACTCCCAGCTTATGGTGCAGTGTGGCTTTACCTTTGAGACACAGATTGTCATTGCTCCAGGAAAAGAACAGAGTCTAATTTTCAGAAGAAGAAAACACACAGGATTTCTGCTGAAGTCAAGTATAGCTGTGGGCACTCCACATCTCTTGAAACAAAATCTATCATGCTCAGCCATTGTTCAGAGTGTTTTGCCTATTTATGCATAAACAACACAAAAAAAGGGTTATTCCCATAGGATGGACTACTTTTCTTTTTAATACAGAAGAGAGTGTTCCGTTTAATTATTTCATGCAAAGAATAGATATTTTGCCAAATACCAAAGAAAAGCCAAGATTCCCTCAACCAGAGATACTCAGGTGTCCTTGCAGCATCAGGTATGAGTTCAGCAATGTCTTTGGTAATTCCAGGAGTGTCACATATCAATTGGAAGAGAATTAAGGTGAGAGTGCTACATTTTTATAATCATTAACCTTCAGTGCCCCTTCCAGTACCTAAAGGGGCTCCAGGAAAGCTGGAGAGGGACTTGGGACAAGGACCTGGAGTGACAGGACAAGGGGGAATGGCTCCCCCGTCAGAAGGCAGGGTTTGATGGGATACTGGGAAGTGAAAGCCTTCCAGGAATCTGTGCCTTCCTTAGGGGGTGAAACTGCATCATCATCACATCTCTGTTCACCAATGTCATAATTGCTTTTCCTTTGCTCTTAGGATCTCCAAATTTAAGTCATCCCCACATCCAAAAGAAAGGTTAAACCAATGAAAAAATTAAAAATGCTGTTCACCTAAATTCATTTATGGAAAACAACCATCAAGCCCAACAGATCACAAGCAGAAATTGAAGGTGGCTTATGACACATTTTAAAGATATTTTCTGAAGGATCTGTGTCAGTAAACACCCGCAATTGATACGGAGTGGGTGTGGAATGCAAGTGGGAAATCAAAATATTCAAAACAGGAAAGTGCAAGTCAGTACTTGTTTTATTTCATGGAATTCCTGGTGGATTGCTCAAGTTCATTGTATTTTCACTTTCCACCTTTACCCAATTTTTTTATCCCTGAAGTCCCAAAATCTTACTGTTGGAAGATCGTGGAACATCTTTATCTACTTTTCTCTAGGGTGGGTGAGGACTTTCTGTCCCCAGAATTGGAAGGTGTTATCTCTGCTATTGCTTGTCATCATAACCATTGCAGTGTCCCCTGGCAACCTGTCACATGGCTATTGTGTGAGAAGGGATGCCCTGCACAGAAAGATTCAATTCCTTTTACCAAGGAGCAAGGCAAAGGAACAAAAATGGTGCTTGGGCAGAAATGCTGGTAAGGGAAACCCTTAATTTTACAGCCAGAAGTTAACTCTCATAATATGTAGCAATGGGAAGTGTCACCTCAGGATATTTTCTTCCATTACTCTGTTTGCTTTCATAATGGGAAGACTTGTTTTGCATCATGACCCTCAGATACCTCTTCTCCCTGCATGCTGATGAACTTGGGAAGCTGAGCTAATAACTGAGCTCCCCCTGAGAAGGACAGAAGGAACACGAAAGTTCAGGTCCTAATCGGGATGTGCTTGAACAAGGACAGAATGTGCAGTGTGTGAACCTTCCCAAGGCTGGTGGGAGCTCCCAGAGCACAAAGCAGGAGTGTGGAAAGCTTCCTCCATGCTGGCCCTGGACATGCCTTCCTTCCAATCCATCCCCCTACAGTTGTTAGCTCATGCTCTTTGGAAAGCTTCCTCCATGCTGGCCCTGCACATCCCTTCCTTCCAATCCATCCCCCTACAGTTGATAGCTCATGCTCTTTGGAAAGCTTCCTCCATGCTGGCCCTGCACATCCCTTCCTTCCAATCCATCCCCCTACAGTTGATAGCTCATGCTCTTTGGAAAGCTTCCTCCATGCTGGCCCTGGACACGCCTTCCTTCCAATCCATCCCCCCACAGTTATTAGCTCGCACTCTTGGTGTGTACAATTAGCAATTTAAAGAGCAATTTACTGCAACTTCAGAAACACAAACATCAGGGTTTCCATCTGATCAAGTGAGCTCTGCCTTCTGATAAAACGTTGCTCTGATTTACAATGATTAACAATGATTGCAGTGATTTCTATAGTTCAGCATTTGCCAAGAGGAGGGAAGAAACCCCCCTCCCTGCATTGTGCATAGGGGAAGGGATGTCTTGTAACTTCCAGCATCCATCTCCCTTATGCCTTGAATTATAGCCCACTCCAAAGGCACAAATGCTTTCAAGCAATGGTGCAGACAGCAGCTAATGCAAAACATTAGCAAAGATGGAGTTTTATCTTGCCATTCTATGTGAAGACTTGCAGAACTTCATTTCCAAAAGGGCTGAGACAGTAATCAACTCATGCCCATTTACACTGCCCACTTATGAACACTTCTATTGTGCCTTATTGAGATAGAGAATAATTTAGCAGACTCCAGATCACTGGTTCAGAGGTCTGTTATTTAGTGCTAGTACTCAAAAATACATTTGTGTTGAACATTTCTGTTGGATCTGAAAAGTCTGAGAGCGTGGTCCCGCTGGCAAGAGCCTTGCAGGATTCAAATTGATTTTTCAGATATATGTGCCTTCTCAGCTAATTTATACTTTTCTGCCTGGTTTGCTTAAGGGCTCTCATTCAGTGGCTGTGCAGTGTGCTCCAAAGTGTGCTGTTTGAGGCTATACAACTGCAGCATGGTGAGGAGATGATACTGTCTCCAGCTCCCCGCTCTGCTGGGAGCTCTTTCACACTGTAAGTACCAGGAGCTCTCTCCACTCTGCCCCAGGGCTCTTTAGTACATTAGGCCCACCTGCCAGGTACTGCAGAATGGCCAAGGAGTCCCAGGGATTAATTGGATAAACCAGATGAAGTCAAAGCTTGCCTAGACAACTGCCAGCTCCTGCCCTCAGACATAATCCCCCCTCCTGTCTTGCTTTTCCCTGAAGCCCTAAGCATCCTGATTGTAAATTGTGATCATTACCTCAGCTGTTTGCTTCTGTGTGTCAACTCTGCCTTTTGAATCCAGCTGAAAGAGCCAAACTAATATCCCAGTCCGGTGCAGGGCGATCCCCACACATGGATGATTCAATTTTTGGAGCCTGAGGTACTAGAAATTGGGCAGCATTTTCTTTTCAAGTTCAAATTCTAGGTGAGACATATCCTGTCAGCTTCCAAAACACAGCCCCATGTTGTACCACGTCTGGCCACCTGCTGACCGAAATGTTTGCCATTCAAAAAAACAACAAACAAACCAACCAACAGTTGTGTTGTAATGGCACAGGAGCTCCTGGAGGTAAATGTCAGCATTTCCATTAACAACCCCGAGAAGCACTGGTGTGAAATTAGCTCATTTTGGTCCCAGCACCAGCTGGCATCCCTCCCCCTCCAGCATCAGCAGCCTCAGCGTTGCAGGTTGGACCCACTGGATTTAGGGATTTACCTCGAACACCCAGCCAGAGCAGGGCTCCAAGGCAGCCCAGGCACTGCTCCGTTCTGCCCAGCTTGGTGGAAGGCCATCAGCATCCAGAAATAGCACACCAAGCTGTTCGACAAGTCCTGACTTTGCACTTCAAATATTATCAATATTTGGCAGCAAACCTCATTTAATTAACAATCTCTTACTTTAAAAGCAGATATATTCTTTTAATGAAACAACAGTCTCACTGCTTTGAAGAATTCAGAGCAAGATGAAGCTGGGACCTGATGATAATTCCAAGCAGCCTCATTGCACCTTCTTGGCAAAGCTGTTCAAAAGCCCTGTTTCATTCCCTGCTCTGATCTTTCAAGCTACAATACACATTTTGCTTTTTGATAATGCAAGGAAGAAGTTGATGTAAATAAGTAAAAGGCAATGTCTTTGGAAACCAAACTTTTAGAGAAGGAGGAACTCTGAGATCACTTTGTAGCAAGGTGGAAAGTCTCTAAACTGTATCACAGCACAACTTTCATCATGGAATCTAAGACATATATATAAAGTGCCAGAGATTGAGATTTCAAATGTTTTTAAAAAGGCAATTAGAATTGTTACCTTGTTTGTAAGAAATTATGCAGCAATGTTGCTACGTTTTTTGCTCTCATTTAAGGTGTCATTAGGACATACAGAATTCTTCCTTAGACTGTCCCTGGGCACTGTTAACTCCAGCGTGGCAGGAGCCTTGAAAGAGATGGCAGGATAGCTCTGAGGGACTGGGAAATCTCCAAGGCACACAAACAAAGCCAACAAACCTCCCAAACCCAAATGCCAAACAGGAGCTACCATAGGAGATGTAAAACAAGCCTGGGTTTCAGAAATCCAGCTCATGGTGAGCAGGGACACTTTCTGCTCTTTAACATCCAGCTTTCCATATGGATGAAAATTCATTAGAGTCTAATCTTTCTAGGAAACTAAATTATCACAGGTTTCTGTCATAATCAATGTGGCAGATGGCTTGGTTTGCCTAGATAGATGACAATATTAGAAACATTTTGAGAGTCATATATTCACACATGAAGCTGTAGCATTCTTTATCTAAAGAAGTTTACATTTCCTTTACAAGCCGCTAATAGCTTCTCATAAAATCAAGGAAATTAATTATTAGCAACTCATCTCTAAAGGTAAATTACCTAAAGTAATTGTAATTCCACTTTGATCCACATTAAATCCTCCATCTCAGTATTGCTTTCTCTTGGGTTCCATTTGCAGAGTTTATGTTTAAAAAATAAGACAGAATGATTGGTAATGAACTGGCACCACACTGAAGCTGCTTAATTTCTTAGCTCCACCCACAAAATTTTTTCCATGTATCTTAAATATAGTTATGCCAGGAGGGTCATTAGAGGTGTTTCCTTACCCCCAAGGAACAAACAAGCCTGAAGGGAAGCAGAGTTAAACCTTAGTACGAGGTCCCAGAGCCCAGCTTTTCACTCCCAGTTGTTGGGGAAACCACACAGAGTTCAACTCAACCTGTTCCTCCAGGAGTTCCGTGTGTATAAAGCTGGTGCAGCTCTGAACTGAGGGTTTTCATGTCTGAATCCTGACACTAGAAGAGGACACAGACCCAGCGATCCCAAATCCCAATCCCCATTCCCCAAAACTCTCCTTTAATGCAGTGCTCCCACCCAGCCAGGGCAAAGGCTGGACCTGCCTCACTTTCCAGTCGCTGCTGCTGCAGTAAATGCACCCTGCAAATCCCCCCCCCTCGGCCAGCTGAGGGCTCAGAGCTCCAGCTCTGCCAGGGCAAGGCTCGTGTGGCAGGGATTGGGGGCACAGGGAGGGAAAGGGTTAACCAGCATCCTGTCAGCTCAGCAAGGAGTTGGAAATAAACTGGTTTTCACCTCCTCAAAGGAACAGATTCTCAGAGTTATATTAGTACAAGGATTTGCATAGGCACAATTATATGAGAGGAGAGTTTAATTTTCAGCTTTTGCTAGAAAATTTGCTAATTCACCATACTTTCTTCTCATGGGTATTTGCTTTATAGTTCAATAATGTCAGGGCACAGGTCAGTCACTAATGCTCTGCAGAACATTTACCATGAGACTACTAATTAAATTAAACAATTTACGTAATCTCACTTTCCAGTTCTCAACCTGAGCACAAAGGCAAAGCAAAGAGAAAGAAATTAACTTCAAAACAAATGCCTCATAATTAAACTTTAATTTTCATAAACATGAAGAAAGTTAACAGCGTTTGCTATCCCAAATTAAGAAGTCAGCCCATTCCCTTCGTGCTCATATGCACATCAACCATTAAATTTTAATGTTAATACAGAGCCAGCAGTTCTCATAGGCAAGGACTCTAATTCTCACTCCAAAAAATCACCTGTTCCAACATGATACCTTCTCCCACCATTCAGTGAAGTTTGTGCACCCTTTACACCCAAGGAAAGGAGGGAACTGACAAAATAAAATTGAATATGGTTCAGTTGAGCAGAGATAAAACACACCATTATTCTCAGGCACTAATTCAAATTAGAGCCAGTCTGCATCAACCACGCTGATTTGCATTTCTTGCTTTCTGCACACAGTGTTGTAAGTAGAGAGTGTTACTTGCAGGAAAGGTACTGAATGACAGAGAGAGGGAAGAACCTCTCCCAACTGCAGCCCCACCGTGTGAAATTCAGCAGGTCCTGCCTGTGCAAATCTCTGCTGCCAGGGCAGGACGTTCTCCCAGTCAAAGCCCAGCCCTGTACAACTCCGTGCTGCAGGGCAAAGGCTGGACTATCTGCTGCTTCATCAACCAGCAGGAAATAGGATGAAACCAGAGTAAATCCACCAAATGCATTTTTCTAGAAGGGCAGTTCTACTAATATGCTCCCCCTCTCTAAGTTTCCAAATCAATAAGAGCAGCCAGACACAAAGCCCTGTGCTGCAGATAGAGACTCGCCTCCCAGGGCAGAGCCACGAGCGTGGCACACAAGTGAAATATCAAACAGCACGGGAGAAACAGATTCGTGCAGAAACATTTCTGGTGCTATGAACAAGTTACACTTGGACACAAGCAGAGAAGCCAGTTTTCCCAAGTAAGAAAAGCCAGATTTGATTAGCCCACAACTTCGGTTGCCTTCAGTTTCCAAACCTGTGAATGCAGACCAATAGCTCCCCAAAGCTTTGAAATCCTCAGGGAGTTCTATGTTGATACAGAATTGGGACAATGAAAGCTAAAGGGAGTTTTCAAATTTCAACAGATTGTTTTCTGTGTGGAATTAGGAGATGAACTGGGAACCACCTTAGTTTTGTACATGGTACAAGTCTCAGAACTGTGAATCACTGTGGACCACCCAGACATCAGGTGAGACACAGCAAGGATGAGAGCAGTATTAGAGTATATTTTGTGGTTTGATTATTATTTTTCATTAGAAAAGATTAGGAAAATGCACACACACCCCTCTCCACTAAAGAAAAAATAACTTCAAGTCAAAACAGCAGAACAAGTCCATTAGGAAAAGTTGGAATGAAGATCAAAATGCTTCCAGCATTAAATATTTTGAGGCTTTTATGCAAGAATGATGAAACAAGTAATTCCATAAAACCTGACATAAAATGTACTTATTTCAATGAGTCAAAGCTTTGATTTTTCTTTCCAGTTCAACCCATTCACACCATGTGAAAACAGAAACCTGGGTTGTACCCCTTGGGGATGGCCAGTTCTGTGTTAGGAAAGGATGCTGTAATGTTCTCCACTGCAGGCTCCTGGTGCAGCAGCCTTTTTGCTGCACTTTATCTTTAGCACAACTACAGCCCCAACAGAATTCTGCATGAGTCCTTGTTAAAAAATAGTAGTAATAAATTTTCCCCCCAAAATGCAGGTAGGAATCCAGAGTCAGCTGTTTTAAAATTTATGGAAAGAAGCAGTAATTTAAACGTGAGATGGGAGCAATTTTATTCCCATTTCAACTAATGCTAATGTTCAGATTTTAGTTATTAAAATTAATTTGCTTCAATTATATTAAAATCAGCAGAATTGTGTGCCACTGTATTGATGGATAATAGCAATAAGCACTAAGTATGATGTTTGAAACCTCCACTCACTGTCAGCAGGAAGCATAAATGCAGCCACAAAGGCAAGAACAGAAAATGGAAAAGAAAACTCATCCCTTTCACAGCCAAAAGCAGAAAGCCACACACAAAACTGTAATCCAAAAAGAAAACTCTTGTCTGCATTTTAGGTTTACTGGACTTGGATATCAAGCCCATATTCATGGACTTGGTAAAGGCTGGCCAGCTCTCAAAATTCATCTCCTACAAAGCTCTCTTGTGTTCACCTTAAGACAGAGTTCATCAAATTCTCCTGTGCACTTCCTTCACAGAAGGTGAAGCCAAAGAGTCTGGGTCCCTCCACTGCCACTGCAAAACAAGCAGAGACTTTCCTTCCTAGCACGATGTTGGGCTGCAGAGCAATGCTGGGAAAAAATGACTTCATCATCTTGGTAATCTTTAAAGGAGCTTTGATTGATCTTATTTACAAAAGGTTCCCATGGATCTAGTTTTACTTAAGATTGGAAAGCGTGTAATAGGAGACCATAAAGCTAATGGAGGTAAAATCCTTCAATATTGCGATCAATTACAAGCTACCTTACATTTATCACGAGTGACTGTTTTTCTTTGAGCTGATTCTAAGCCCTTTATCTTCTAGATTTCCCTCCTTCCTTTCTTTTTTTAAATATGTTTATTGAATGTTTAGAAAACCTTCAATAGAACACAGAAAAGAAATGAGCTGCTAAAGTATTTGTGTATTCAGGCAAATCCAACCGCAAATCAAACCCTCTCCTTGTGGATTCAATGATCCTTCTCAGTCCTGACATGGAAGAGAACTGAATTTTTAGGAAAGACCTGCCACAGACATAATTAGCCCTGAGAAGACACTTCATTCAGTGACAGCCTTTAGACAAGGTAGTAGTCTAGAAATTAGAGTTTCAGAGCTCAGCATTCATTAACTGAGTTGTGGTATTTTCCTTTAAAACAGTGTTTAAATATGCAGATTGGTCCTCAGCAACATTAGTCCCTTTGTCCCTAAAGCTGAGAAACGATCTCCTGGATTTTAAGTGTCCCCTTTGAAACTACCATTCATTGCACAAAGGTTTTCAGGCAGGATAAAGTATTCCAGCCCTTAAGTTCCCATTTACCTCTGGTTGTTCTTGCCCTTTCCTTCTCCATGGGAGCCTCAGAAGGGTTCTCTTAAGGGCTGCAGTATTATATTGTAAACTAACACAGACCTCTGCTAACATTTTCATTTCCTTGTAGTGTGAGTTATGGACCCCTTCAATGATATTGAATGGCCAAATGATGTGAGGTCAAACAGAGTTTGCCAAAAGCTAATGCATCTCATACTAAACTGCATATGAAACTTAACTGCTATCATTCTTCCACTCTACCACTTTTTTTTATTATTATTATTTTTATCTTCTACCTTTGGAGAGGACAAGACAGTCAATAATACTGTGGGGGATTCATCACACAATAGGCAGGACTTTTCCAAGCAAGGAGCTTGCTAATGAAAGTATTGCGGAATGATCTGTACATTTTAATGGACCTTGAACAAAGATTTGAGCTTTCCTTTCTCATTTTTTTTAAACACCACATGAATTTTTATTAGTATATTACTCCAGACTTGTTTTGAATACTTAGGGGTCACCTTCTTTGTTGGAGCCTGCATAATGGCAGAGAGGGCAAAGTGGAGTGGAATGAATAAATAAGGAAAGATTACACTTTACCTCTCAAGGACAGGAACCACAAACAAAGTTTTGGGGGTTGTTTGTTTTGGTCTTTTCTCCCCTTCCTGGTTTTTAGCTTTTTTTTTTTCCTACAAAATTGTCAAAACCTCATGCACTGTTACACATGGCAAACATCTTTCATACTTTGGGACTAGCAACTAATTTATTTTTTTGTATGGTACAATATAATAAAACATTTTTCTGTCAAGCAGAAGCAGTCTGGGTAATTCAAGTTTTAAATTAAGTTTGCCTAAGGGTACCAAATAAGAGCTAATGACAACTTAGCTACAGATGTCATTAAACATTTAACCTTATCACATTAAGCAAAGCCCATCCCTCATTCCGCAGCCAGCCAGGGGAAGAAAAGAACCAACACACTCCTTGAGGATCAAACCTAATATATTCCCAAAGAATTGGGGGGTTGCAAACAGAAGTTAAACATTAGCACTGCTCCAGTGCACAGGCATGAGTCCCCCCTCGTTGCCTCCAGGAGGATGATGCAGGAACAGGAGCTGAGCTAAAATGCCAGAGCCTTGGCCAGCACTGCTGTAGGGGCAGGCTGGGACCCAGAGCTCCCTGCAGCTCCTGGGGGAGGACAGGGCATGGAGGGCTCGGAGCTACAGCATGGGCTGAGCCCAGAATTCAATATCCCCCCAATGGCAACAAGTGGTGGAAAAGCCAATGCACTGCCAAGCACTTGTTGCACATTCAAAGGCTGATGAGATCTCAGGAGCAGGGAAGAGGAAGCACCAAGGAAGTGGTTCAGCTTTTGAAATAAGAATCCAGACCACTAACACCCTGGCTGTCTCCCTGGCAACCGAGCTGCCTTGCTTTGGGATGCAATTGGGGGCTGCCAGTTTTTAACCCTCAGGAATAAAAGGGCACCCATTTAGGTGGGTTTGAACCCGGGTTTCAGCAAGGAAGTGATTTATTATGCATATACTTTTAAAAAAAATTATTTTTTTATTTATTGTTTGAACCAATAAGTGCAGAAGTACTGCCAAAGTGATGAAATGATTTTTTTCCTGCAGAACCAGCAGCACTGGAACCTGAAAATCCCTGTAAATATGGGCTTAATTGTAATTTTCCAAAAATTTTTAGGGAAGTCATTTTGCAGCCATCTAAAGATGAGACAAATTCTGAATTACAGGAGACAACAGAACCAGATGAAGGTGTTCCCCCACCCTGGCTATGTTAGTATGCTCCCTTGACCATACCTTTGGACCAAAACACAGACTGGCATGAGAGAACAGAATAAAATCAGAGTCATGCAGGGGGCCACTGACATTAAGCAGCACAAAAGCATTTTTAATTGTCATATTTGTTGCAGGGGGGTTAAATCAGAAACCTATCACTCATTTCAATCCACAAGCGATGGAGCCACAAAAACAAACAAACAGAAAAAACTCACCAAAACCAGAACTGCGTAAACTCTTGATGCTGAAGAGCGCATTTTCCTCGTTTTAAACATGTACTGATAGATTTTAATAAGCTCAGGTCAAATACTGAAAGGTTCTGAGCACATCTGATGACAAATTAGTTACCCCTTGACCTACCCAGCTGAATAGAGCAGTAGATTCTCTATGACTTGAAATAAGATTGGAGTTACATTTGACAGAATTCTCACACAAGGAGTCCCTCAACTAAAACAAGATCTACTAACTTTGCCATCAAGTTTGCTGCTGCAGTCTGTTTCCTCTCACTTCAGGGACTGATCAAATGCACTCCTAAATATCTGGTGGCAAGGAAAGTGAGACCACTAGAATAACATTTATTGTGTCAAGCAGAGCTCAGGCACATCTATAGCAAAACCCAGCCCAAAGTCACAGTAAATCAATCAGCAACATGTCAGTCTTTGCCTTGTCTTGGCCAGGAGTCAGTTATTGGAAACCTGCACTGCAGCTGAACATTTTCTCCTTTAGGAGAGAAAAGGAGTCTAGTTTTATCCTTTTGACTGTCAGAAAGAACTAGGATCAAGTTCTGGTTTGCCAGATTTTTATTTTAGCAATCTGTGGAGCATCTCTCTGCCTTGGTTTTGTGGAAATTGAGCTGGGGTTTTTCTGACCCATGAACACAATGCAGATTCAGAGCCATCCATCTCAACTTGGTCTTGACATTGATGGCAATTGCCTGATTTCACTCCACTGCTGTATCTCAACACACTCCTGGTTTGTTCTGCAGTGGAAACCAGACTCAAACAAGTCCATCATTTCACATCCTAACTTAGGAATTCATTAGTCTAAAAGGCCATCATCAGAAACCCCACAGAACAGGATGTGGGCTGTGGTGCATGTCAATGTTGCCGTAATTCTGACATGATTATTTTATTAAGCACTTATTAGCAGCAGCCAATTTTTGCCTCACAGTCAATCCTTTGGGCAAAAAGGGAATATATAGAAAAAATGAAAACATGCTATAGGCATCTTGTCAACCTTAACAAGCTGTCATTAGCACAACTGCCTTTTCCTCCTTCAGAGGTGTCAGAATTTAGGCTCTATCTAGACACACTGCTCGGAAAACACTCCACATGGCAGCCTCCTTTTATACCAGTGGGAAGCAAAACCTCCTTTGGCCTGTGCTGAGGGATGAGCAGCTGTAAGGGTTGGTGCTACTCTTGCATTTCTTTGCAGCTCCACATCAAATCTATCTGTATTAAAAGACTTTAAAAAAATCAAGCCCACTTTATTGTCTCAAATGAATTAGCCTGGGAAAAAATCATTATTAAAAAAAATACTTGAAGATGCCTCATAGAATTATTTAAGGTTTCATCTCTTTCCAATTACAGTTTGATAGATTCACTTTATATGACATCTATGGACAAAACTAAACCCTTCATTTTTACCAAATGCCACCGTAATGTTGACAGAGCCTAATTGAAATTCTCAGTATCAAACCACAGGAACAGAATCACCCTAAAGCCACAGCAGAGATGGCCATACAGAATTGTCACAAAGGGTCACCACTTCTTTTAGGCTTCAGCCCCACTGTCAGCTTGCAGCTGCTATAGATTCCTCCATCATTTTCCTGGCAGTTTTTTATATTAATTTATAGTATTGATTGTGCAGAGCACTGGGGTGTGTAAGGATTTGCTTTGAAAGTGAAATTTATTCAAAATATTTTTAGCTATACCCATCACTTTTTAAGCTTACATTTTACTGCCCAGAGTTCTTGCTTATAGTATTGATCATTCTGTTAGTTTCTGCTCTGACATATTCTTACAGGTCTCTTAGACCCATGAAATAATGTAATATTTCACCCATATCCCACATGGCAGCTTTATAATGTCTGCCTTCTCACCCTGCTCATCAGGAATTGCAGAGCTCCGGTAAAAACTCCTGTGAAATGTCATCCCCGATTCTTTATTTGTTTTCAAGTGACTTTTAATTAAACATTGATGTGTGAAAAATGTCAAAACCACCTCTTCATAGATCCCTGAATGCAGTTGTGATTAAATTTTAAATAAATAAATAGTTGTCATTTTAATCAGCAGCAATAAACTGCCAAGGTGTGAAGCAGGAGCACACTCCAAACTCAGCCCAGGTTGGGGTGCAGATTTCCCCAGGATGCTGCACCTCCAGAGGAAAGAGATCAAGCAGGATGAGAACCACAAGTGAGCAGCTGAAATGACCTAGGCTGCCTGTGGCTTGTTTTCCAGAAGCTACAATTTAGTATAAATTTCATGGAATATCTGGCATCTGCATATTCTTGTCAAAACATAAACTGATTACAACTTGAGTCTGCCAGCAGCCTGAAACAACTGAGATATATGTGTATATATATATATTTATGATGGATGTGTGAATTTATATAATTTTAAAGCTGTCAAGAGAGCACAGATTTAAAGAACTCCATTATTTGATTTCCAGTACATAAAGAAAAGAAGGAATGTCAAAACAGGAATGTGCTATCACAGGTGGGTGGAGCTTGGCCATGCTCATCAAACCTTCACAGCTAATTGGCACAGAGCTAACGAGCAACCCAGGGCGAGGAGGACATGGGAGCAGACCAGGCTGCAGGAATAAACACATCTGCTTCTGGAGAGTGTGCCCAGGACAGCACTGGATGCTGCTGCTGTGCCCAGCCATCACCCAGCTCTCCTTTACAGCTCCACACCATCACACTGCAATAATCAGGCAATTTTTCAGATCCACTCACTCCACACAAAACCTTAAACCAAGGAGCAATCAAGTCAGTCACTTCTGTTGCTCCATGAAAATATATACTGTAGCTTGAATATGGATATGCCAAAATTCAGTGCAGTGGCATTTTGCTTTAATTCTACAGTGACTTCTAAATTAATACAACGTTCTTGACATGAGCTCTATTCTAACTACATCTCTTAGTGCTACCCATATGAATGGCAGAGGTATTAACAGTGATTACTGCTGATTGGTTTGCCTATCATGTTCATTTTGTTAACATGCAAAAACAACTGGCCTTATTAGAGCACATGTTTGAGTCTCTAACTCCAGTCAGTAAATCAATATAGTGTGTTTTCTAGGACTGAGGAGTCTGCAGAGGAACATGGGACTGATTCTCACACAAGCAAACTAAGTGTGAAGAAGCAACTAAAGACTACCAATTCAATACATGCAAAACACCTTTATTAACTCCAGTTTTAGTATTTTTCACTTGGTAGAATCCTAACAAACACACAGTAACCTACACAGAACAGCACTTAAAGAGGTTAATAACTATGCTACAGCCATGCAGAGGACACCGAGAACTGTCATTCTTGCTGGGAAAATAAAATGGGGTCAAAATAAACACAAATTACTCAATTTACAGGAGGTCAGACTAGCCAATCTCAATGGTCCTTCTCAGCCTTAGTATCTATAAATTTCTCATGCTTAGATTCAGTTTCCTCTCCCTATATTCAAGCTTGCTTGCAAGTGAGTTTTTACCACTGATCAATGGATACAGTGCACAGAATAAGGTCTGAAGTATATTTGTCCATAAAAGTCCACAAGACTTGAGTTTATGCAGCCCAAGATACTTAATTATCTACACCAAGACTGCTTTCTTCAAGGAAACACCAAAACACTGTCAGAGATCCCAAAGGCATGCTTGCCTCCTTCAATCAAGTGGAGCATAGGTGCCTTCAGATGCCTAATTTTGACAACGTTCATCAAAAACACAGCAAATCAACCATTCGGCCTGGCCTGGGATTGTTTCATGCTATAAAAACAAAAGGATGGAAGCAGCCAGAGAGAAAGTGGAACAACAATTCTGAAGCCAGAGCCTTGTGTCAACACGAGCACTTTGGGTGCAAAAGCAAAGGAGCTCAGGGTGTGTACAGCTAAGTTAGTGCCTTCTCAGAAATACTGTGGGTTTGCCTATGGACCCATGGTGGATGCAAAGCAGGGGAACGAGGAAGACTTACTGAACCATAAACAGATGGAAGAATCATTATCCTTCTTTTAAATCTGCTTTATAACTCACAGAAGAGTGTGGGTGAGAAGGGATCTTAAAGCCCATCCACTCCCACACCCTGCCATGGGCAGGGACAATTTCCACTACACCAAGTTGCTCAAAGATTGATCCAACCTGGCCTTGAGCACTTCCAGGGATGGGGAATTCACAACTTCCTCTGGGAAACCTGTGCCAGGGCCTCACCACCCTCACAGGGAGGAATTTCCTCCTGAACACCTAATCTAAATCCACCCTTTGTGGGTCTGAAGCCATCCCCCTTCATTCTATCTCAGCATGCCCTTGGAATCCTTTTATCTATGGGGAGCAGGCTGATCTTCAGAGCAGGCTCATCAGACCAATTAAGACTCCACAAACATCACTGAAAAAGAGACTCTCCCCAGTAAACATCCACTCCAATATAATCACATTTCAGTGCAAAGAGGGAGGAATGAAAAAGGAGAATGCCCATGTTTGATGCAGCTATGAATTTCAATTTTAAAAAAACCCAGCATGAAAGGCTGCAGCTCCACAAAGAATTTCAGCAGCAGGGAACAAGTTGACATACAAAACCTTTCATCCCCACGTAGCTGGGGGTCATTAACACACAGGCCTCAGGCTAGGGCACTCATTTCCGTGCCTGGCAAAGAGCGAGATGCACAAAATAAGCTTTTCATTGCATATTTGAACAGTGTTAGAGTCTGCACCAGGGCTATAATTTTGGCTTAATGGGAGGTTTTGTTGGTTTGTTGTTGATTTTGCTTTTGTTTTTTATAGGCTACCTGTTTTTATCTACTGAATTATGTCCTACATTCCAAGACAGTCACATGCGGGTATGACACAGAGCACAACTGGATTTAAAATTCCCTGTCAATCAGGAAACTTTAGGGATGACAAAGTCTCCAAAAGCATCTTCCTTTATAATTCTTGTCCTTGTTAATTCCTCAGAAATACTTTTTATGACAAAAGATTGTCAGATGAGCAAAGAAATTAATAGCAGACAGCTCTAATTTGGACTTTCTCCTGCCATCCATTTTGGATTGGCCCACAAAATCCACCCAAAATAGGGGGCATAGCCATTCCAATAATGTAAATGTAGAGCTGAGCATTTATTTTGCAGGCAAGGGAGGGAACAGGCCAGCTGAGCACAAGCACTGCTGCCTCTCAGTGCTAGACCAAGTGCTCCAAGTGCTGATAAACACAGCACAGCCCTGAGTCATCTCCTGTCGGTCTGCTTGGCTGAACCAGTTCATTATCATGGTTTATTGGAGCCCCTCCTAAAATCCCAGCATTTATCAAAGGTACCATGTATCTGCATTTCCCACAAAATTACATGTTTTGGTCCAAGGAAAAGCTATTTTATAAAACCTAATGATAACACGAACGTAAAGAAATCCTTTACAATTTGAACAAGAAAATAAAAAGCGTAGGTAATTTTACCAGGATTTTTTTCCCCCAGATTCTCTTTGAGAAAGAAGTTGCAGTGATATTTTGAATGTGTTGGCCAATTGAGTGGGTTTGCAAAATAAAGACAGATGGTGATGGATTACCCAAATGTTTCACCGTGGGAAGGCAGCCATTTGCTGTGCCTCCAACGGGACTGTTTCTGAGATCCCACAGCTCCCGTCCCCTACACACCACCTGCTGCCCCACTGGGGCTGTAGGGGATGAAGAGCAGTGTTGCAGGTGACCACCATCCATGAGCTATGGGAACAGGAGAGAATGGGTGGGGAACTCCATACAGATGGTTTGCAGCATAATGTGGTCAAGTCCTGCTTGCTCTGAAGTCACAAGAAATTGGTATGATGCTGAAACCACCAATCTGAAGACATCAATGGTGCCCTGGGTAATTTCTGATTTTTCTCAAGCATGAGAAGAATTAGGTCAACAGCTACTCAGAATTGTCTCAAAGCCACAGTATCCCTGATTCCTCACTCACAACGTCATGCCAACTGGAAGCAGAGCAAAGGGAAAGGGTAAAACTCCAGCCTGTGCCTGTCCAAGATACAGAAGAGTGCAAATCACTGCAGTAATGAAACCAACTTTCCACAACAGCCAGCACTCAAAAGGCAGCTTGGGCTCCACTGCCTAGGTAAAGAAACTCCCAGCAGTGCAATCTGGGGAACCCAAATCTTTGTTGCTGCTCTTAAGCAACAAGTGTATTTTCAAAAATAATGACTATTGCAATACCAGTTCACATATCTGGTTGTCTTCTGCTGCTGCACCAAAAAGGTTCATTTTCAGGGCTGGGTAATGGTATAATTCAGATAAAACTTGTGACTGAACTGTTCTTCACATCCTTCTTTCCTTTTAAATAGACAGACCAGAAGAGAGGAAAAAGCTCCCAGTCTCTAAAGCCACATTTTATTACAAAATACAAAAACAATAAAGTAGAAGATAAGCCTTAAATATAAAGAAGTCCCAGGTCTACTGAGGGAGAGCAAGTAAACAAAAGGCTCAGAAACAGCTCCCTTCAACAACACCAGGAAGGATGTTTTGACTTCCTTGTGCACCAAAGTTGTGCATGGTTGGTCCTTCCAATTCCCTCCTCTAACATTCTCTTACCATGTTCAGGCAATTGCTTTAATGCAACAATCCCTGTTTTCCACAGCCATAACAGGCCACACTGAGGCACTGTTAAATGCCTTCCCCATAACAATCATTCACTTACATGCTTTAAAATATTGTGGCTACCTAGAAGTTTTCAGTCTGAGCTGTGGAGAAACCACCCTGGACATTGATCCTTGGGTCCCTGTGCTTTGCCACCTCCGAGGTACAGCAATGAACTCCTGGGGAGCCCAGGGAAGGTGGTGCCACTGCCCTGCAAGCCAAAAGAGCTTCCTGGGCCAAGAGTATTAGTCTATTTTAGTGTCTATTTGCACAGATAAACTCAGAGCTTTTACCTTCTCCCCAGTACCAGCATTTCACACTGTATGTGCAGGCTGAGCCTCACACAAGATTCACACAGTCTGGTATCCCAGTCTTATCTTTCCTTCCTTAAATCCACACACAATAATGAAGGAGGAAAGAGGCTGCCCAATGCAATAGGAACTCAGGAAAAAAAGCTTCACATTTCAATTACTTTTGCATATCATTAGGACTGCTTTGCAAATGTCTCCCTTGCAATTTCAGGAAACCATTTAAATGATCCCCTTCCAAGAGCGCTAATTCAGACATTCCTACAGCCAGGTATCCCTGGAGGGACTATCTTTGCATTAAACCACTGAAACTCTGAGTGAGGAATTTAGAGCAGCTAAGCTATAAATCTCTTGTTGCATTAAGGGGTTTCTCTTTTAAAAAATAAGAAGAGGCTTGTTTCTCTCTTGTGATATGACAGAGCACTGGGATCCTCTAGTTTAGGTAATTAACATACCAGTATAAATCTGGTTTTTGCCATTCACTATCACTCATGATCCCTGCGACACAAAATGGAGATCAGGGAATTTCAGAATAAAACTGTCAGTCAATTCAAACCAACTTACACAGAATTACAGAACAGCAAGGGTGCATAAAATGTTGGATTATAAAGTTGTTTTTAAAGGAGTTCTGAATGTACAAACATTATTACAAACAACAGATGTGCAGCTAGTTTATGCAGTATATAAAACATTTTGCCTTTGACAAGATTAATGCAAGAGCTGAGACTTTCATACAGGCAGGACCAAAAAGCCTTACTATAAAAATGTCAGCTCCACTGCAACAACCAAATACCTGAAACACTCTGCCCTTTGGGAAGAGCAGAACTAAACTGAAGGGGCTGAATTAACCAGTGCCAATTTTGAAACTGAGATGGGGGAAATGGAACACCTTTCCCACAGTGCTCCAAAGTTCCCTGCATTGGGTCCTATCCTTTTGGGTCACAAAGGCAAACAAGCCTCATTCAACACCTTTGACCTCTTTTAAGAGTATCAGAGGCCACATTATTATACTTTTACCCATGTTGTAGTTAATCAGATGAAATGAAGAGGATCATTCAGTTAATTAGGTGAACAAGGCTCACTAATGCTAATAAGCAACAGACTGCACCGAGCAGGCTTCAGTGGATAAAATATAGTGGGAGCCACTGGCACGGAGCAGCCACAATTATTAAATCAGACTTGGTTGAAGAAAGAGTGAAGTCTGGTCTAGTAGAGCACATAACCCAGAGGCAGCCATCCTGACCTCAGCCAAAGCCAGGCCTGAAAATTCTTGGAAAAAGGGCACAAATTACAACCTTGTTCTGCAAACCTCTTCATAACTTGGAGACACTTCCATTAAATTTCATAGGCAAAATTTATAGACTGAAGTTACGTCAAGGAGAAATTAAAAGTTGCCTAATTTACCATGTGCAGCTCAGCTTTGACTCAGATTCTATTCTTAAGCATTACATTATGCAAACTACTTCATAAAGCTCCATAATCCCCTTAATGCAGCCCACGCTGGTTTAAAAATTAAAAATCACTATTGTTTCCATTATCCTTTTAATTGGATGATGGCATGACTAATATACAATATAAAAGTCAACTATTTAATCACACATAATCATCCTGTTTTACATTTTATTCATGCCAGGTATTTCTAAATTCAGATGTTATATTGTCAATTAACATAAAATTTGTAGCTTTCATCTTTTCAGACACACATTACCTCTGAGTCAGGGAAATATTGGAGCATGACTGAAACGCATGGCAGGAATGTAGTGGAAAAAAAACCTGCCTACCACAGACAGGATGTTCTAAACATTCCATTTCAGATGGTTGTGATTCCTCTGTGCGTGTGAGAGACACAGGGGGAGAACACAAGGAGCATTAGCTCTAATAACAAGGCTTGTTGCGTTGCCATCAGCTGCTACACCCCTGGGAAACCCAGACATTCCTTTCTGCTTCTCCACTACAGGATGAAGGAAGCAAAGAATGAGAAGAGCTTCTGCTCAGCAGCACAATAAACCCCTGCCTTACTAAGCAATTTGATGAGCTGATTCCTATGCTAAATTGAGCTGATGCAGAAAAAAGGGCATCAGAAACTCCTCTAGCAATGCTCAGTCTTCAAGAGAAATTCTTCCTGGCTGAAGCAATTCCCCCATGTCATATTGCATTGATTCTGTAAAGATATCATCTGGTATTTTATGGTATTTAAGTGACTGACTACATAAATTATTTGGTTAGAGAAAGGACTACACATGCATTGTAGCAGACAATATCAAAACAGAACAAAAATAACCAAGATTGAGGTACACAGGCAGTTCTTTCTGGATTGCCAGACAGGCTAGACAGCGTGTTCTTAGTTAATGCTCAAGTGTCTTGTCTGAGTCATTTTCTAGAGCACCTCAGCTAGAGCTGCTCATTAATTTTTAAATCATTCTTAATAAATATTGATTTGCTAATCATTTTGTGGAAAGAGTTATGCCATTTTTTCTTTTCATTTTCTTCTTGTCCAGATGAATTTTCTGTTCTGGCAGAACAAAACCCAAAAACACAAACCAGAAAACCACTGAGGTGCTGAAAAGCCATGTTTTGACATTTTATAACCAATTTCTTCACATAGACTTCAGAATTATAGAATGGTTTTAGTTTTTGTTCTAAAGGTGAAAGGACAATATCTCAATGAAATGCCTTGATTAACTAGTCCATACCTTTTTATATTCAGTGCACAAACCATTCCAAGGTCTGAACTTTACATTACTGCTCTGAGAAAAGAAATGTTTATCTTTTTATTATTCATTCCCATCCCAGCCTGTATTTCCCATTTAAAGATACACCTGTGCATTTTCCTTACGGTGAAATATTCATGGATCCCAATTTATACAAAGGAATTAAACAGAATTCTCCTAAGTTTCTATCAAACCCAGTAACTCCTTTGAACAGTAGAGAGAACACCAAATCCATACAGGACTCATTTGTTTGGGAGGTCAGTGTATGAAACAACTGAAACACTCCAGGATTTAATAAGGAAAGCTGAAGTTTAAGTACTAGAATGCAGTTTGGAGTGAGGGAAAGAAGGCAATATTTCTCATAATAAAGTAAGAATAAGTCACAGGCAACTTCAACTGTCAAGCCATTACAGAAAGCAGGAGTTGTTAATGTCTATGTTAATTACCAAAACAATAGAAATGGAATGTTAATAACTAGAATCTGATTGAGCTGTACAACTGCAAAACAGTCAGATGAATCCAGTCCTTTCCTAAATTAAATCGCTGCTACCTACAAAACCACATCAGATGGGCACAATTCAAGTGCAATCTGAAACAAAACAGAAGGAAAACCAAAACACTATTGAGAAAGTAAAACTGCTGAAAACCAGCAAAGCCAAGAGTCTGTAATACTTGTCAAACAGAGTTTCTAGAGCAGTTCATCACACAGAGAAATAAACCAAGCTTAGCTGTCACCAGAACTGAAGGAATCAACTACAAAGAGAGGGCTGCCATCTGAAAACAGGAAAAAAAGCTCTGAGTGCATTAGGGAATTTTTTGGGGTTGGGTTGGTTCTTTTCTAGCAATAACTCCATAGCATAGTACCCATAGTTTGGTTTTGAAAGTCCTTGTACAATCAGGTGAGAACTGCCTTGCAAACAAGACATTTGTCCTATCTCTAAGGTAGACAGATTCTCTGGCAGAAGTCGTGAAATTTGCGTGGCACTTTTTATGCCCTCGTTGTGCTGTAAGTTATCGGCTGGCTCCAAAAATCACTGTGTGACTGTGGCCTGTGTCAGGCAGGAGCTCAGCCAAGATGATCAGAGTGGTCCCCTCGGTCCTCAAAGCCCCTGAGCAGATGGCAGTGGGAACAGCTGTGGAGCATCAGCAGCTCAGATTTCCCCCTGGCATGCACAGGAAGCACAGGCTACCCTTGCAGCTCCATCAGTGTGGTGGCCCACACCGTGACAGACGCAAACAGGGCTCAGGGATCAGGGAGGAGTAAATTCCTCCATGATCCCAGCATTGTGGACCAAATCTGGAGTTTATTTCCTTTTTGATCCCAGTACTGAAGGTCTCAGCTTTACACGGACACAAGAGGTCAGGCCCTCTGGCTGCAGGGCCACATCAGAGCGACTGGACAGAACTTCCCAACACACAAAGGCTACAAATAAGAGAATGTCCAACCCCCTTCTGCTCTCCTCTCTGCTCAGGCTGACGGAATAAAAGGAACTTTTCTTGTGCTTCTGTCTGCACTCACTCATTGCTCCTCAGTCTGGTGCACTCCCTGCTCCCCACGTTCCCCATCACCTACAAGGGAGGGGAAATAATGGAACTTTGGGACTTTTGCACAGCTCAGCTGCTGAGGAACCCCCAGTTGTGGCCTCATCAGTGTCAAGGCAAAGGAGCTACCCCAAAGCATTAGAAATCCCAAACCTGCTGCTGCAGCATTGCTGTCCTGAAGGCAGGTTGTGCAAACTCCAATGAATATTGTTACTGTGCCTGAGAAGGACAAAAACCTTCCCTGAGATGAACCAAGTGATTGTCAGCACCACCATGGCCCGAAAAACCCATAATAACTCTCTGCTCATATTTCCTCTCCTGCAAGTGAGCGGAGAGTGGCCCACAGCATCCTTAAGTACCTTTGTACACAGCTTCTGTTTGCTCGTTTGCTTTTATAGGTATGGTGTTCTGCAGAGTGCTAATGTGTTTTGTAGATGCAATAAATCTAAATAAGTATTCATAAAGACTTTGGTTCCCCCAGAATTACTCCCTTTTCCATGCCTGCAGGAGCTCTACCAGAACTATTTCACCCTAATTAGTATCTTCTGTACAACGCTACTACATAGTGTTATTTAAGAACTACACATACCTCTGACTTCTCCCACTGAAAATAAGAGGAATAAAATCAGCCTATGTTGAATCAGAGATACCTTAAAACCTGAGCTTGTTGAAAAGACAGCTTTTCTCACAACTTGTAGAAGTTATTATTTTTTTTTTGACCTTCACAATAAGAGCACCTCCAACTGTTTTTGTGTTTGGTAGGTTTTGCTTTTGTTTCCTCCAGAAAAATGTAAAAGTATAGTTAATTTTTTAAAAGTTTACAATTTACTACCATATAAGCTTTCTTTTATTTTTGGTTGTTGCTTTGCAAAGTGTGCTGAAACAAATAATCAACCTGTTTTTAGTAGGGAAAAATAATGCAGAATTACACAAACAGTTACGTAGAAACAGACCAAAAGATACTTTGACTTTGGTAAACAAGCTCTGAACGAAAAAAAAAAGGTTTTTAATAGAAGAGAAAAAGTTTCCCTGTTTATGTAAATATTTGCACCTCTTTAAGACACTTCTTATTATGCCCAGCTTCAGTAAATGCATTAGTCCATCTTGCATCACCCTGCCTTGATAAGCTTTCTAGATGCTCTTTCATTCATAAAACTGCCACAAATATTCCCAAGTCTGGTTTCAGCACTAAGAAAAAGAGCTCATTTCTTTATGCCTCCTTCTGAAAGTTTAATTGCACTGGCAGTTTTGGGCACTATTTCCCAGAAAGCACCAGGAGCAGATGAAAGCAAGGAAATATGGTGGGGTGGAATGCTTCAGTTTCTACTGGAGGAAGAAGAAAGGAGAAAGAGGGTTCCTCTCTCAGACTGATATTTTCAGATAGTTTTTCCTTCACCTGAAAGCAAAGGACTCCTTTGATAAGGCCAGGTTTTGAAACTGAGTTTTCACAGCAATAAGGGTCAATTTTTCTATTGATTTTTCAAGTCAAACTGGCCACTTCATGTGTTTGGAATGAAGTCAATGGTAGGAATAAATATTGTAAGTGAAACTTCTTAGAGTTACATTTAGATACGTACAGGGTAGTGAAGTATTCCTGCCCTGAAAATGTCCTGCAAAGAGGGAAAAATACAATGCAGGGACTGACTCAAACAAACATCAGCTCCTTTTCTCGTGTCTGGGGAGGAGTTAGTAAAGATCAGGTGGAATGGAGGAAAAAAACCAAGCCACCAACAGAAAAGGCCAAGTGAGGCAGAAGTGAAGAAAGGACAGGGGGTATGAAGTGAAAAATATTAAGGAAATATTCAAGCAAACTGTCAGAAGCAGGGCAGAGCCCTGCCTGGCTGCTCCTGCCAGCTGGGGGCTGGCTGGCTCTCCTCTGAGGAGCAGAATAAAAGCACTGCAAGAGCCCACCCAGCCTCCCACCCAGGGAGGACCTTCCCCAAGTTAGCCCTAGGGAATCAGAGTGTTTCCATGATGAAAATACCACATATGGTCTTTCTATAGTTTATAAACTATCTCTACTAGTAAGAGCCTCTGAGTAGCAGGAGCAGATTTCAAAGAAATACTGAACTGCAACGGGCCAAGAATTCCTTCAGAGAAAAGGCACAATTCTGAAAAACAAAAATAACTAAAAACTATAGATATGAATTAAAAAAGATCCTACTCCTTCAATGGATCCTACAGCACCTGTACCCTGAGTGCAACCCCCTCTTCACTGCAAGGTGATGTGTTTGCAGGCAGGTGAAGGCTCAGGCACTTGCCAATGCCATAAGTTATGGCTTGGGAAAAAACGAGGGTGACAGCATCCAGCTGTAACAGCAGGCACACAAAAGGTAGGGGAACAGTTTAATTACCTAAACAGTGTCAGCTCCACAGAGAAACTGATGAAAGATTAAATTTCTCTTTTAATCGCCTTGCTTTTCCCCCATGTGAACATTCACCTCCCAGAAATACAACAGACACAAACACAGCCTGACCATCCCTCCTCAGCCCCACTTCCCTTTAAACCAACTTGACACCAGCCTTAGTCTTTCTCACTGTCTTCTGGGTGAACAAATGTGTTAGAGGTAAATCAGATTTCCTTTCTGTGGTATTCAATGGAGTCAAGGGGAAATCATTCTCTGTGGAAGCTCCTTGTAAATAGGAGTTTAAGGCTTAAATAATCACTGATCCTCCAAAAACACCAAAGTGCCACATGACCTACGGCAGCCACAGGTTTGGCTTTGGTTCTGCTGGTAATTAATTGGCTTCTGGCAACTTCAGCTGAAACACAGTTACTTCTCGTGCCCTTGTCCCTCCAAAGCCACTGTCACCTGGCAGGTCTGTGCCTTGTACACCCTGTCGTTCCCTTCCCCCTGGCTCCCACCAAACAGCAAGGGCTGGGCACTGGGAGGAAGCAGAGCCAATTGTTCAGAGCAAACAAGGCTCGTGGCAGAGTCCCTGCCAGGCTGAGGAAGCAGATTTTACTATGCAAATGGCAATTGCAGCAATCTTGACAGAGAAGCTGTTGACAAGCTTTAGGCAAGGTAAAAACAGACAGAAGAAAGCAATTAATTTATTATTTTCCTCAGTAAAGAACAGTGTATTGGTAATGGCCCATTGTAAGCATGAATAATACTGAAGCTGCAAGCAACATGGTATAATTTTAACATTCTACAGCCTTTTTTAATCAATCTTATTGATGTTCATCACATCCATAAAGCTGAAAAGAATGGGTTTACTAAACTTAAGGAAAATATAAGATCTCATTTTGCGCCTTTCAGTTTCTTCATTATGTTGCCATAATGTCATCAGTGTAATATATTTCACCCTTTTGCCTCTGTTTTAGCATTCATTTTTTGATTCTGCTGCGATCATGTCTGGTTCTTTGAAGGAATGAGATGAATTATGAATATTGCTTTAACTCCACTACCACATCCAGGAGAGGAGCATGATGTGCTGAGAGGAAAAAGTATTACCTGCTTTAGGACTGGCAAGTCAACACTAAAAAGCAGAACATCTCACCACCCAACATAGTGTGGGACATTCACAGTGAGAGCTACAGTTGGAACCAACAGAAAAAAAGAACCACATGGTTCTGCAGGAAGACTTTAGCAGAAGACTTACTAGTTTAGGAGCAAAATCACAAAAACATCACAGAATTGTCAGGGTTGGAAGAGACCTTCAAGATGATCCAGTCCAACCATCAGCCCAGCACCACAGGTGACACTGCAGTATGAAACAAGATGCAGAGAACTGTGTTATCTCTAGAGCAGAGGGGCAAAGAATCTGTCACATCTTCAGACCCCAAACACGGGGGCAGAGTTCTTGACCAGCCCTGTGGCCGGTGCTGTAACAGTGTCAAGAGCCCTCTGACTCCTGCTGGACAAAGACTCCCTTAAGCCAGTTCTCCTGCAGAAGATGGACAGTGTTCCAGTCTAAGGCAGATCAGCAAGATCTACCAGGAAAGGGCAAGTTCAACACTGCACATCCTTCTGAGTGCTCTGCAGTGGATGGTTCTAACTGGATTATCCAAGGTGGAACAGCTCCACTGGAGGCACTCATATTTTGGTTATGAGTGGCTCATTTGAAAGAGCAAAGTCCAAATCCCTACTCCAAATCAGGCAGAAAAGGCATTTAAACTGGAACCCCACTGATACTTCTGCTAAAGTGTCTCTCAGAGTCAGGTGGGAAAACAAGAGACTTATTTTTGTGCTCATCCCATGCCCTCAGAGCTTTCCAAATGCCACTCTCCTCTCACAAAGCCAAGAGAGATCACTGCACAGGAGCTGAGATTTAATTAAGGAAATAAACAAAGTTTGAGAACTGAAACACTTTGGACTTCGTCAAAGCTTTCTGCCTGAATGGAATATCAGAATCATTTTAGACTTTCCGTGCAACAGACAAGAAAAAAGGGAAAGAAACAAAACAAAATGAAGACACACACAGAGGGAATTGTTGATCTGATGGATTTTGCTTTACTCAAAAAGTTTGTGTTTTACCTACAAAGTTTTCAAAGTCATCACTGAGCATCTTAAATGAAATTATTCTGAAGTTGTTTGTAACCACATGCTTGCCCTCAATCTGCCTCATCTTAGTTTGTAATTCCTTGGGGAGAATGACACTTTTTTTAAAAAAACAAAAAAGCACAAAACAATGTATTGGAATTTTGCCACTTTCTTATTAAAAATGTGCATCTACGCCCAACTAGTTGTGTGCAGACAACAAAAATCTGTGAATACATAATTTGAAGCATAACAGCATGCAAATATATTCAACAATTCATCTTGCTTAAGAAGCCTAAGGAAAAAGGCACACTAAACAAAGAGCGTGTGAAGCATTCCAAGTGCATCCTGCTATTTTTGCAGAGATCATTTAAAAAAAAAAGGGGGGGGGGGAAGAATGGGAATTAAATTACTCATTTCATAATGACTCTGTAAAATGGTGACCCAAAGGGAAGGAGACCACAGGTGGATGTTCACCATCAGCCTGCTTACAGCCACCCACATTAATGCATACAGCCCCACCAGGAAAGGCAGGGATGAACACCTCTGGGAAGAAATAGGCAGGAACAGTTTATCCCACCAAAAAAGGCTCACACGTAACTATAGCCTAACAAAGTACAAATGAAACATTAAAGCCCTAAATGCATATTTCAATAATTTAAGCCATCCAGATCTTCAAGTTAATTTACTTCTCTATCAGTTGAAATTACTATGATTCACTGGTAGATTTTTATCATCACTTAATAAGTTTTAAGGAAACATCATGAAGTTCTTTAGTTTTATTTTGTTTGCTAAATCAGATATTGTGCTGGTTTAAAAGCAAACTAGCAGGAGAAATGGACCTACCACGAGAGATATTGTAAGTCAGAATTACAGTTTAATGAAAGATGTTACAATAAATATC
>JAWWEW010000042.1:5440060-5462863 GCA_035583185.1 Anabacerthia variegaticeps
CAGATATTTAGCCAACTTTTCAATTGATAATATAGTGAAATGTGGAATTCGAAGGTTTTCATGCAAGGCAATCAGCAGACTTATGGATTAGCCTGCTCTGTACCACAACCACACAGGCACAGCCCAGTGTCTTTAGTGTAGCACATTCTTACCCAGCCAAGAAGCCACACACACACACTTCCAAATCACTAGGTGCCAGGAACCACTGCCTATAGAAGCTCAATTAGAAAGCCAAGCTTTGGGTCCACTCTTAATGCAATTTGCACTATGAATGAATCCAATTGTTGCACAACGTTCATATACCAGTTACATTTTCAGAAATAACCAGGTAAGTCCACAGAGACTCAGATGGCACCACATCCACATTCTCCCAACTGGCAAAGAAACCCAGAAGTGACCAAAGTCAGGGAACTTTTATCACTTTCTACTCTGACATATCACATGATGATGAAACGTTCCCAAAACTTCACAGGAAGCGTTCTTATTTAATCAAAATGCATTACAGTCCCCAAGACTTAAGCATTCAGCGTACCCTTGCAGGAAATCTTTCTCATTTAAGGCAGATGTTTGTAAGAAGGTTTTTCATTTGGATAAAGGTCACTGACTACAGTTGGACAGGTCACTCTGTGCCACACAGCAAATTGTTTCTTTGACTGCGCACAAGATTTAATATCCTGTGAATCAAAGCCTAATGTGCTCTTTGTTTGCTTACAAAGAGCTTTATCACAAGCACACACCAGCAGCTACTGACAGAGCCGAGGGGAACTGCAGTGAGACAGACAAACCCCTCTGTCCCAGGAGCTCCCAGCAGCACCTACTGAGTGCTCACAGCACAGGGGAGCAAAGGGCTGCCTTTGGCTACAACAGTAGGATGGCATCTTTCTGTGCCTCATAACATCACTTCTGCTTTTAACCCTTGGGGCTCATCCCATTTCCTCATCTCAGTAACCAGAAGCTCTCAACTGCCAGGGTATGTGTTTAGACCAACATCTCCCCTTCCCTCACCATTCCACTGCTCTAACCAGAGAGCCATTCACATTTCACTGGGACTGGGATAGCTGGGTCTGGAGGTGATGCAGGTGAGATAACCAGATTCTACTCGGTTGTTTCACGACCTTAATATGTGAGTTTAGTTTGCCCTGAGAGCTATGAAAGCATATTAGGTTCATCCATAAAATGTAAACAGATTCCATGTGTGTCTGGACATTTTCCAGCCTGAATTTACAGTTAAAGATATATTTAATACTCCACAGGAAACTCTCTACTCTGGCTTTTACTGTTGGGATTGCAGTGGAAGAGCAGCTGTGAACAAAGGAGAGTCTGTGCTGCTCTTCTGCAATATCTCAACACCATCAGCTATTTTCATGACTCTATCTTACTTTTGCTTATCTTTATTGAATAGTTACATGGAGGGTAAGACATTTCTCTCCCATATCTTCTGTCAGATCAGTTTGAAATTTATTAATCCAAATGGCATCAAATGAATGAGTAAAACCCATGGCAGTGACATTTGTGGTATCAGAGAAAGCACAGAACACCAGAACTCGATGTAGTAATAGTGGCTGATTAAATGCTTAACCTCTTGATTATTCTTGCAGTTGATACAAAAGGAACACAAGAACCTTGCTGGCAAAGGCAGAAGACAGAACCCATCCCCAGGTATTCCAGATCATCTACAGACATGTCAGTTGCCATGATCCTTTACTACCATGTTTATCCTGCTTCAACATTCCCCACCCACCACAGATCCCTCTGCTGTAAGCACACCTCGTGAAAATTCCAAGGAAAACACCAGTAGAAGAAACCAAGTCTGTCCATACTGAAAGTCCACAACCATAGATACATGTTTTGAGGTGTTATCAAGCCCTTTAATGCATTAACACTAAAGGTTAGATACTCAAAAGAACAAAATATGACCACAAGAGGAGCTTTCTAAAAAAAGGCCAGACAAACGCAGCAGGTCCTGCTTGTCAGCAGCTGCAAATGCCACTTGTGTCGCTGCGTCTCCCACTACACCTCACTTTGGAGCCCAAAGCTGTGACCACCAAGTGCCTGCTGTGAAGCTGAAGGCACAGAGGTGTTCAGGAGCAGGAAGCTGAAAGACCCCTCCTTTGAGTCCTGCTGAGTGCAGCAGAGCAGAAACCCAGGGCAGCACACAAACCAGGAGATGGGTTAGGGCAGCAGGGCACAGAGACTGGGGGGCTAATTGGCTGTAAGTCATCTTATCACACAAAACACCCAGAGAGCACAGGGAGTCTCAGCTCAGAATAGTTCTGCAAAAGATAGTAATAATAATCTTACTATTCAATTAGCAGTGTTCTTCAATGACCTTGTGTTCAATTTCAAGGTCTTACATTCACAAAGTGTTCGGAAAGCCTCAGTTACACTCACCCTTCAGACATTTCATCTCAGACATTTTACAAGCACTCACTGATCTCAATTCCACTTGAGTTATTCTTTACAGCACTACACGCTTAAAAGATGTCCAAGTATTAAATCTAGTACAACAAACACTGGTATTTAATTCTGTTATATAAAATATTTTCATCACCATTCCAAAGATAATGCAGATAGCAATTATGATAATAGAGCAGATTATAGACTACAACACTCATAATTTACCTGCTACAGTTTTACCAAGGCAAGCATTCTATAAGTCTCCATACTGCATGTCTGTTTGCAAATTCACTGCTCAGTCTGCTCTGACTGATGTTAAATGCATTCATACATATTCAAATGAAAGCTGAGAAAAGTGTATGACCACGAGTGCCTATTAGAATGTGTCTCCCAGCAAATATATTAGCAGAGAGCTCTGGGTTATTAGTATTTCCAGGGCAGAGCTGGGAAGAGGAGCATTGCTAGCCTTGCTGTGCTGGACAGGTGCCAAGGCTGGTAATTGCTTTCTGCATACTGGAATCATCCCTGCATTTAGAGTCAAGACCTCCAGTTCCCAAACACACTGGAAGCTAAAGAAGACATTGCACCAGCTTTGCTGGAGGGACAATCATGTGTTAAATGACTTAGAATATTACAACAGAGAGCAGTGTCACAAGCCACTGTAGTGTGCATTGCAGAGATCAGAAGGCTCTAAGTGTAACTTAAGGGTGGCAATCTAAAAAGAAAAAAATAATAAAGCAAAAAGGCACCTTCAATTCTCAAAGAGCTGTCCTTAAAATTTGTACTATTAAACCAGATGTAAACCCACAGAGAAAGGGGATTTCAAAAAACAAACCCATATTATCCTTAGTGACTTAGTGGACACTCATCATATTGGTCTTGTTGATTCATGTTCTTGATTAGCTCAGCCTCAGCATGGAGGAGGAAAACTAAAGAACAAGGCAAAGAGAAAGACTTGACACTTCTCTTTCAAGATCTCTTGTTAATCTCAGGGTTATTGGAGTTTTTTTTTCTCTGTTTTAAAGAAACTAAGAACAAAGAAAATGTCCTTATTCCACATCATTGTGTAGGCACCAGATTCTGTCAAAGTGATGCGCCTCTAGGATTTGTTACACAAGTTGACACTTCAACAGGTTTTAAAATAAATTTTAAATAAACTGGAAAAGGAAGAAAGAGATTGCAGGGAATGGTCTTCAGTTAGATGAATGAGAGCAGCAACACAGAAGACTGCAGAACTAATTTTCACTTGAGCTAAAGAGCCTACATATTATTTTTTAAGGCAAGAGAAATTCACTGCTCAAAGGAAAAACTTTGTAAGAGTATTTATAGCAGCCAATCTGAGCCCCCACTTGTCAATGAAAGTGGTTCAGTGCATCTTTTCCAGGCTAATCCTACAAGTCAGCACAGCTCTTCTAGAAAGGAAAAGCAACATCATAACTTAAAATACCTAATGCAATTATGAAGCCTCTCTTGCATCCACATGTATTTAAAAATAATCTTTTTCCTCCCTGGTATTTGTTAGATATTTTTGTTATTTTTAGTGTCTCTTTTTAAAGGTTTTGGAATGTCTAAGTTCACTCATGTCAACCCACTGGGTTCCAACATCAAACATCTCCTGCAGGTCCACAGCATCAGTCCAGAGAAAAACATGCTGAGCTCTCTGCTTCTCTTAGTCAGCCTCAGAAGGAGCAAATTAAGACACTGAGGGAACTCAGTTCCCCTGTCTGTCAAAGGAAGGGAATGACAGGGAAGGTTAATGTTTTCTGTTAGATTTTTCCTTCACAAAGAACCTCTCCTCCTCTTTCCCATGGAATCCTGAGTATATCCCAGGTAAGGAAAGAACTGCAAATATAAACCTATGAATTTGGAAAAGAAAAAAAAAGTACCAAACAATTTCTTTGGGACTCAGCGTAAGAAATTACCCTCATCTTTCAATATTGCTACTTTCAAAAAGAATTAAACCAAGTATCTGCAGCCAGTTGAAGAAATCCAGCAGTACCTGGTTTGGGGAGCTCTACTACAGAGTTTTAATTTCAATTGCAAATTTCTAAGGAAAATTAAACTCTGCTTTCTAGGTACACTCTGTGCCTACCCAAAACTACACCTCAGAAAGAACAGAAGGAATCCACCTAATATTTGGCAGTATATAAGATGATTCAGTATGCGTATTGACAAAAACTACGCTAGATACACGTCCCTTCCATTACAGAGAGAATTATTGATTCTCCCCGGGTTTGTTTCATTTTCTTCCAACTTTATCCTAAAAAAGTGAGCTATTATCCAAGTGAGACAGCTGCTGCTCAGAGCAGGGACCAGAAAAAAGCCTCTAATGTGGTACTAAGTATTCAGGATGGCAACAATCACTGAGCTCCCAGCACATCTGCAGAGGGAAAAAATCAGGTGTTCATGACGTGGGGGGAAAGGCACAGACTCACCTCCTGCCAACGCAGCACCAGAGAGGGGCCCAGAGTCATCAAGGAGGGTGAAAAGTAGCACTGCAACTATTCTTAAGCTTTTATACCTCCATAAGGTTGTAAAACACAGCAGCATTTTCACATATGGGTGTGTACACATGCACACAAACATCAAACCTCACTTACTCTTCTGCACCAGCTTTGCAGCTCTCACAAGGCAACCCCTCTCTATCCCCTCCTTGAGAATGTTTTGACTTTTATTTTCCCATTCCAAGTAGAACAAGCAGAGAGCATCACTGTGAATTGCACACTGGACAAACCTCCCCCAGAACCACGGAATCAGCCCTCTGAGGAGCTGCAGCTGGAGCCAAAGGACACACTCATTTCTCTGATGGGCTCCACCTGAGTTCAGAGCTCTCCCTTTGAATCACACACTCCCAGATCAGATTTCCATTTTGAAAATGTAAAAATACACACTCACAGAGGAATCCACATTTATGGGAACAGTGCAAACACTAGGACAGATTTCTCCTAAAATAGCACTGTCTCCTGAATAGGAGTTTTGGAAATATATGTTAAAATAAAGCATAAAGAGGATCCTGCACTGGATAGCACTGCTTCTCCTCTCCCCTACTGAAAACATCCTGCTTACCAGCTTGAGTTCCTCAACCATTCATTCACTTCTTCTCCACCCACTGAGCAATTCAAAAGCAGAGCAGTAGAAATCCACGCCAGGCCACCAAGGGACAGAAACTTTAAAAGAAATATCATACATGTAGTATAGAAAGTTTAAAGAGGTAAATACAGACCCAACATCTCTCGGTTCCAGTCCCTGCTGTCCCTGCCGTGTCTGTGGCACTCAGGACCCACCTGCACCCAATAAAGCCTTAAGTAGGTCTCAGGGCCCCGTCCCCAGGTGTTCTCTGTTGGGGACTCTGGCACGGAAAATTAACTCTGTAACTGCCAAGCTCCTCAAAATGCCCGTGGCACCCACTGCTCACCATTCATAGCACTGAGGGAATCTACATCACCTGAGGAGCCACTCAAGATGTTCTCCTGCAGCAGAAAATCAATTCAGAAATGAAAGGAGACTAGTAGTCATTATATAATAATAGTCAATAATAATGCAAAAAGAAATGAGGGCAACATTTTAATAATGCCTCATTTTAAAACTTCATATTGCACAATATTTCAAAAATCTGACATGACAATGAGAGGTATGCTGTAAAATGGCTTCACAATATCCCTTGAGGATTTACTCTGTACCCTTAAGCATTGCAAATAGTGACCTTGCTTAGACAGCAAGAGAAAATTGGTCTCCTAAGGACTTAGGTGGGCATTCCCTTGGGACTGATGCAGCCATCCAAGCCCTTTAGGTACCTGACTCCACTGGGAGCAGACTCCCAGACTATTTATACAGGTTGCAAAAGGTGCTCTCTGCATCTTTTCATGTTTTTTAAACACCTCTGTGAATTTAGCCTTGGGTGCAATACAGGGGGAAACAAATGAACAAAGCCAATTAAAATGAGGCTTCCAAGAGGTATTTTATTTTTCTTTCTCTTCACATAAGAGTGGGAGACATAATGCTTTGCCTTCCTCAAACAAATGTATTCTAGAAGGGCAAGGCATTGTATCGCACCCTCTTAGTGGATTGGATCTCAGAACACTCTCCAACAATAATTAATGAACATCGCCTCACTGCTCTTCTTTAATCTAGATAAGCATCAGCAATATTTTACACAGCAGGGAATAGGGGAACACAGGTGTTAAGTGGCTTGCCCAAGGTCACACAGCAAGGAATGAAATCAGTTCTGCATTGCAAGACACCCATCTACAGCTTCCAAAAATGCTGCTGAAGTAATGCTGTTCTTCTCAAATTGCAAAGCCTTGGCAGTGCTTATGGGCAGTGTGGGAATGTCTTTAAAGTCGTTCTGGAGAGAAGACCCTCCATTTTTATGTCGTGCTGCCCTGACCTGGGCTGCAGAGCTAGGGAGAAGGGCAAGGGTGTCCAGCAGTGCTGAACCATCCCTTTCTTGCACCTAAGTGAGCATTCCCCCGGCCCAGGAGCTGTGTATGGGAAGCAGGGTAGGCCAGAGAAATGGCAGCGTGCTGAGATGTGATATATCACAGCACCCAGTTATCTTTCAAAAAATAAGAATTCTGGACTGTATTTATTTTCTATCACACCATCCTGCTAGTAAGACTCCTTTCTTAAATGTGATCTTAATGGCCACAGAGCAGTGAAGGGTCACTGGAAGTGATGAGGAAATGGCAGATTTGGGGGCTGCTTGTGTCTGTTTCTTGGAAATGGGAGAACAACCTAAACCAAAGGGGAAAAAAAACCAAAACCACTTGTCTGTTATATTTCCTCTCTCCTAGACAGCTTCATGATCTATATTGTTCATATAACGACATAGCTTGTTCCATTCTTCAACTGCTTGTCACCTGAACTTGGCAGCCCTCAGAAGGCCAAAACCAGAGAGAAGGCAGCCAGTAATTACCTGAAGCAAACCCACCATCTTACGAGTAGGAGAGGTAGAAAACATGAATTACCAACCTATCTGTTTAAAGAAAACAGCTACAGATTAATGACAATATGCTGCTGGTTTTATGTCACACCAAAAGTTACCAGAACCATCAGTTTTAATCAATGTTTTTCAAGCAAGGATAAGGAATGTGTGTATTCCTTACGATCTCCCAGTGACATTCTTTGTTAGCTGCACTGTCCCCTGCTACCCCAACAGTGCTCTATCAGTGGTGGATGTTCAGTGCAAATGGCATGAAAGCATTTTGTCATACAATGGTAAAGCAGGAGCATTTTGTTTTATCTGCTTCCCAGCTACCAGGTAGTTGCTGATACACAGATTTATCCTCCTGTAGCAGTTCCATAATGTCTTTCCATAGTTCATTAAAAAATAACAAGACTAATTAAGCATCACTTTGAAAATTCATCATCTGCTAGGGGGAGAAATGTTTCCAAATATCATGGAATTATTCAGTTTTCCATATTAGAAAACTGACAGTGTCTGACAGAGGGATGAGTTTTCAGCTCATTTGACTGGTATAGCTGTAACCAGACTGTAGCTGCTGGCATTATTTACCATTGTTTACCACAAGCTAAAACTTTATTCACATGAATAGTTCTTCATAAATACAAGTAGAGATGCCAAAAAATTAGATTTAAGGCCCTATTGCCTGGAACTGAGCTCTTTATGAATAAGGATTACTCACAAGAGCAGAAGGTGCCCAAGGAGATCACTAAATCAAAACACAGACTCAAACCCAAAAAGGAATATATTATAATGAGAGCAGGAGAAAAGTAAACAGGGCAGACATTTGGAGCTGGAGAAGAGCAGTAACAGAGAGTAAACTGCACCTCCCTCATTCTCAGTGGTCTAGAAAGAATCAGCTTTGCTGGTTGCTGGGAAGAAAGTGAGGCTATTGCTGTGTTAGGACTATCCCATGGTCCCATGCCCTGTCCTCTGCAGAATTCCTCCAGCCTTAAGCCATCTCCTCACACGCACACTGGAAGCAGGTGAAGGGTGGCTGCAAACAGCTACTTCCAGCAGCTTCCTGATGGCACAGATTTTCTCTTAATCAGGAGAATTCCCCAGTACACTTCCTAGATCACTGTAAATGACTTTGTGCTCTGTGATTGCCACTTGCATCACAGAAATTTGCCTAGTAAATTTAACAATTTGGTGCTGCATTATGAAAAGATGTGAATCATCAAAATGAAATGCTGAAAAGCCTTACAGGTAGAGAAGACAATAAAAATTCAGCTTGTCAAATCCAGCAGGTCCACAAATGCTACATTAGTCTATGTCACTTGGCAAAATTCACAGAAAATAAATTGCAAATGTTGAAAATGGGATCTCTTTGACAAGTGGTGAGGGGATTAGAATAAGAAATATGAGGTTAGAGGAGTTGCATTTCAATCCTTCATAGTTTTGCTGAAGGTAAAAGTCTACAAACTGACCTTGTGGTTGGATTACTGGGACAGGTACTGGATCTAAGATACAATGATCACAAAATGGGTTTTACCCGTTTTCACTCCCTACCCCTTGAATCTGAGCACCCACTAGTTAAGAAACTGCAGGGAAATAAAGTGTGGGAGAGGACTATGGAGGGCAAGTGGGATGCTGCTGGCCTGTCATCCTGGCTGACAATGTGTCATATCCACTCTCCAGCACCACATCTGAATGGCAAAAGAGGCACAGGGAGAATGATCTTCCCACAGCCAAGCTGGGAAACTGGACAGAATCCCAACTCTGCTCTGGTTGTGTGTCTGGGTTTTCCCCTGATGAAAATCCGGAGTAAAAGCACATAATAGAGTGGGGAAGCATCCTGGACTTCCAAGTTAGGAGATGTTCCCAGATCCTTCAGTTTGGGTGCAGGTAATGATAGTGCATCACAGGTCACATGCATTAAAAAATGCACGTCTTACCTACGGCTGATAAAATATTTAATATGACTGTACTACAAACCCTAATTACGTGTGGAGAGTTTAAAGTGAACGGTCCAGATTGTGTAGTGACAATTAACCAGCTGTGATGGGGAACAAAGGGAAAATAGCCTGTACTAAGGAAGTAACAGCAAAGGCATTTACATAATTTACATACATTCTGATCATTTGTAAATCAGGATTGGGAAATACCAAGGCTATTAGCTCCACATAGGGTCACCAGGCACTGGTGTTTATAGCCAGCACTTGATTTGGAGCAATATGCACAGGTGTAGGTGGGAATGAAAGTCATGCAGAACTTAAAGAACTGCAGAGATGCCATAAAAAGAAAGGAAAGCAGCCTTATATTTACAAGATTAAAAGTTCCCCTTCAAACTGTAACCACTCAGACACAACACTTTGTCCTGGTTACATCTGAAAGGATTGTATATTGATACTGAGCATTTCCTGAGAAGATTTTTAAAAGAATGGGCTCAGAGCCTCTTGATTACTTCCCATTAGGATAATTCAAGGAATCACGGTCAGTAAGGGCATACCAACCTTTGTCTGAAAGAGTAATCAGAGTGGAACCATTTACCCAATCTGTATAAAGAATATTTCTTACTTTTCAGCGATTGTCCAACATTTGATTTAAGGCAGGATTTTTTCCCCTCAATTTGATTTGCAAAATACAATTGCCAAGATCAAGAAAGACATTTTATTCTTTCTTACTCCTATGGAAAATTTCCGCCTTTGTACCACCTTCAAATACAGTATCATATTCCTTTTATCAATTCATAATTCAAATAAGGCACCCTTTCTTCTCTATAGGCTTACAGTGCCACAATGCACATTACTTAGAGATGTCAATGTATGCTTTATTACAAAAGTCAAGCTAGGCTTTATCCATAATTTTCTAAATCTCATTAAAGGTTCTTTCATATTGCAGATAGGATAAAGTAGCACTTTAAACTTTATAAATCTCTTTCTGCCGTGCAGGGAATCTCTTGCCATGGAGGGTTCCGGCACATGACAAAGGAGTGCCCTGGGGTGAGCCTGCTCCAATGCAGATAAGGTGCCCTGCAATGAATCACTGTCCTCTGCAAGGGACTGCCTTGTTAATAAAAGGTCAGAGCTCACAGCACCACTATTTCTCCAGCAGAAAGAGAAACAGGGGCTGCTTTTCTTTATCACTCACTTCTTTTTCTTCTCCCCTCACTGAAGTGCTCTCAAGTAGCTGTTCTTGTTCCTGCTCTCTGTGCTTTGCACAGGGGCCTTTGGAGGCAGCACTTGTGTGATGCATTTCTAGCCAGGCAGGGCTGCTGTAGAATGGGACTGTACAGAGCCCTGATGGGATTCAGCTCCACTTTTGTTGTTAAGAACATACTTTCCTCAGTAACACAAAGCCTCCCATTTTAAAATTAGGCTAATACCAAAAGATGTGCCTTGGAGGACGTTTCTAATCAGGGATTATCCTCTAGGCCTGTCAATTACAGCACTTTTATTGCTCTTGACTAATTCAACTGCATTTTCTGAATGAAAACATAATAATGAATGTTTCTCTATATAACTTACCAATTTATGTATGGCAGTCAAGGTTATGTTTCCATTTAAAATTTATTTAGCTTCAGGCTCCTTCAGTAAAGAACTTAAGATCATGACCAAGTACTTTGCAGCACCAGCATTTTGGCAGGTGCATCTTGGCTCCACAGTCATTTCACAAGCTAAAATTCCATAATCACTAACCAGAACTAGTTAATTCTTCTCAAGAAGTAATTTTGTATTTGGCCAGAAGTCTGGGGATACCCCAAACACTCAGATATGTTTTATCACGATAATTTACCTAGTGAAATTTGCAGTTAAAAATTCCAGGGCAGCCATTCACGTATTTAGACTGAAAAGACAGCAAAGCTATAAGAGCTCCAGCTATCCAAGAAATATTTCCCAACAACATAGTATATAATTGGTATAATCCTGTTTAAAATTATCAAATGCACTCTAGG
The DNA here is from genome assembly GCA_035583185.1 of Anabacerthia variegaticeps. Taxonomy (NCBI): domain Eukaryota; kingdom Metazoa; phylum Chordata; class Aves; order Passeriformes; family Furnariidae; genus Anabacerthia; species Anabacerthia variegaticeps. The sequence goes on from JAWWEW010000042.1 coordinate 5,451,319, forward strand.
GAGCCTGGTCCCAGAGTAAAGCAATCCAAAACAAATAGACAATCAGGTCCCAGAGATAATCCTTATTATTGCATTTTACAGCAACTCTTTTTCAAAGGGATCCAAAAGCAGCAGGGCTGCAGAAGTCAACAGGATAAATGGGAAACCTTCCCTGAGAAACCTCCTTGACTGACAGAGGGGAGGGGAGGGGAGACACAGCAGAGCTGGGATTCCAAATGGAGCAGCTGGTCACTGCTTAATGGATTTTACCAAGAGTGGAGGATTAGATTTCATTAACCTATACAGACACAGCAGGTACAATTCACCTGAGCAGAGCAGTACATTTTATATTGTAGCAGACTTACAAGAGTGTCAAAGTGTTGTATGGGTCTTGTCCTGATATGAAATTCAGGGAAGAAAGAGAAATAATAAAGGAGAATCTTGAAAGGCAGTTTCTCTCACCTGCTTTTCAATTTCCTTGTTAGAAACTTATATTACATCCCCAGCTCATCTGACCTCATCCTTCCCCCAGAGAAATCCCACGACTTTAAAAGCATCCTCCTAGGCTGGCCAGCTATTTATTATGTAAGTAGAGAACATACTCCACACAGTGTCTGATGCTTCCGATAGCTCAGAATTGCTGCCACAGAACATCAGCCTGTCAGCCTAGAAAGGAACTGCAGAGAGAATCTCTCAATAAAACACCCTTTGGTCTCAGAACACTGTTGGATGAGTCATTTGAAGTGGTAGCCACAGACCCTTTGCAAGACAAGAAGGGTTAACACTTTTGGGGGACTGTGTTTCTTGTTTCTCTGCTCACCTTCCTCCAGTATCTTGGACATTCCCTTGAAGTGATCTATGCCATGTAAGACAGCACAGTCTGAGTCTCTCTTGCAGTCAGAGCTGAGCAAAGCTGGTGCAAAACTTTAACAGTATAGAGCATATCCAACACCCTCAGGTAAGGGACCACACCTGAATGAGGGGGAGAGGAGTACAGTGAAGCCCAGTTAAATTCTCCTACACACAAAATGTTGCCTCTGAAATGCAAGTATTTTCCACAGAGGGAGATATCCCTGCCACTTTTCTTACTTCAAATTTTAGGATGCATTCAAAATTCAGGGGAACATGCAATCTACACCACACTGAACTCAATTCTCATTTATAGAATGCTCCATTTATACCAGTCTGTCAGCTTAAAGGACCTCTGCAGCAGGAGTAATTACAGTTATGCACACTTCATGGACCCATTATTCTGACAAAGTGGCGTAAGGAAGCTCCGATGCAGAAGAAAATCAGGTCTACTTATTTTTTAATACAGTCACTTTAATATGGTTGTGTTTTATCTTCAATTCTGTCTATATATCTCCGTCCTCTCCTGTGCTTTTGTGTGGTATTTCTATTGCTTGATACTATACTCAGTCTTCTTGGAGTATTGCATCTTTAATAAAATATGAGAACGTTAGGGATGAAGAGTAAGTTCTTAATTCAAGTCACATACTGAGTGACAGGGGAATGAGAGCCTATGTGTTTTGAACTTGGGCCATTTTCATTCTTTCAGATGTACTTGTGGTTCTGCTCTGACTTCAGGTCTGTTCTCAGTACTTTATCAACAACAACTCCATACTCACTGCATAGTACAGATTTCTTAACTCAGCTTCTGTGACATCCCAAAGTTCTGAACTGATTCTTCTTTCTGGCCATATCCCTTGCTATTACCCTCCCCAGTCTGGGAAACAAGTAAACTAAAGAAAGAAGTTAGTTTCTCTCTTTAAATAATTTTTCCTTCCAGAAACAAATTACAGTAATCATCCTTGTACTTGAAGGGAATTTTTTTTTACTTTTTTTAGCATTCATTCCACCATATTGCAAGTAGGACCTTTCCTTAAGACTGTAAGACAAAATAGAGGTGTGCTGGGACAGGCTGTAGCCAGTCATTCCAAGGGACTGAGGTATCCAGGGACAGGTTCCAGGCAGCCATCTCAGCAGGGCTCTGTGTCCTTGGGGGTTGAGGTGACATGGCAGGATTCTAGGGAAACATGACAGATCCATCAGTTCTTGGAAAGCCATCGGGAAATATCCAAACAGCTCTTCAAAAATTCCTAGAAAGATTTTAGAACAGTGGAATCCTAGGAAAAAAAAAAGTCTGCAGCTAGGAATTATTAGAAGGTTCTGGGGAAATTCTAGAAAGGTTTTTGACTGGGAAAATCCTAGAAAACATGGCACCTTCCCAAAAGGCTTCTACAATAAGGGATTCCTGAAAAACAAAAATAAATAAAAGAGACACAAAGATAAAAGGTGACAGAAGGGTAAATAAAGAATTAAGAATAGGTACTTAATAAACATTCTTCATTGTTGGAGGAGAAACGCATTGGTTGCAATCATTTGCATGGTGCCTTTCCAGCACCCTTGTCTCTCCTCTCCACAGAATCCCATTTCCACCCTGCAGTATCTGATGCTGCTTCCCAGTCTTTGGTGGAAACCACAGACCCCCTGTGAGGAGATTTGCGTGGAGGGGGCTGTAACCTCCACAGCTTTCATTTGCATCAACTCTGTGTCATGTCTAGTTCTTGAGGAGTATCTTGATGAATAACGTCAAGAAAGTGATCCAAAAACTACTGAACTTCATGATTTCTAAAATATTACAGCAGTTCTGGTGGTGCTGTGGCCAGAGAGAGACCTTTTATAAAGAAGAACTGTGCTGACAAAAGAAACCTGACTGTAGTGAATTCGAAGGTGGGGAAGGGCCCTACTTGACAAATCTGAGTTGGCAGCATAAACTATTTTAAAAATAAAAACATGTAAGGCAAAAGCATCTCAGAGAAAGGCTCAGGAGGGAGGAGAGGGAAGAGGAGCAGGTGTTTGGCTTGGCCTTCGGTCATGGCAGTCTGTGTCTCCATGCAGATGTTAAACCCTCAGGAGGCTCAGTGCTCCTGAGTCAGCCCCTCTGCAGGACATGCCCAAAGACTGAAGTGATGGCAAGGAGAATTCTCCTGACACACAACAGAGGTCAGTTTGAGGGTAAGCATCTCCAAATGGGAATGAACTTCCCCTTGCTGGGGGCCAGCAAACCCCCAGGGATGGTGAACACCAGTCTCCACCACACACCCTCCTGGAGGTGAAGCAGCTCATACGAACACAGCTTATCTCTATTTTCAGAGGAAAAATCCACAGGTAAGAAGCAAGGCTGCCAGAAGACAGAACATACACCAAGTGTTTGTCAGGGAAATAAAGGTCAAAGCAATAGGATTTCCAGTTCCTGCAGGAGAAGCCGGATTTCTTACAGTGTCAAATGATGTGGGGTTCCTCTGTGCTAGGTTTTGGACATCAGAGCCTATCACCCCCAGAGCCTTTGCTGCAGGCAGAAGAAATACAGCAGAGGTGAAAGAACTGCCTAAGCCAAGCAGAGCAAAAATGCCCTGGTAGAAAAAGCCCAGTTGGCTTTTTAAAGCAGGGTTATTCACTAAAAAAAAAACCAAACCAAACCAAACCAACCAAAAATCAGGGTTCTTTTCCTTCTGATTTTCCATTGCTTCCTGAAGAAGAATAAATCCTGCACTAGAAGCCCATTAGTAGCAACTATGATTTACATGTCTGCAGGAAACAGGACTGAGATTCAAGAATGAAGGGCATGAATTCTACAAGACATATTCATGGAAATATATTTTTGTGATGCAGCTAGAATGCATGTGAAAGGTTTGCTTCCTGCAGGATCTAAGGGCTCATATCTGACAATTCTACTAAAGAACAAAGTAATTAATTATCATGCCAGAAAATACTGTAGTGGTGCTGCCCTTCTGCAGCTCCTGTCTGTGGGCAGTTCCACACCAGTTGTTCCAGCTGTCCCTGTGCAACATTTGACTTTTTGAAAGCAACCTCCCAAATACAAATGAGCACTTCAGATTAAAATTGAAACTTGAATGGAAATGTATTGTTGAAAGGTGACTGTTTAGAAGTGATTTCAGGGGGAAAGGGAGTATTAAGGTTAACCTCATACTGTATGAAGAGATAAAAATCTTTTTCCTGTGTTCTGGTTCACTGGAGGTTCCCTCTTCCCAAGCTTGCCAGCTGCATCCTGGGAAAGAATTTCCTGTACACATGTATATATATATATATATATATGAGTGTGTATGTGTTCCATTTTATGTATACAATCCATTCTGGGCTCTCAGAACACCACAGAAATCAATTTTCCCTGTGTTGGTAGCTTCTTACTCTGATTTGCCTTAGGTCTCATTGGACATTTAAGTATGTAAATACTATACGACTTCCTAGGTACATTTTCTAGTACTACAGAACCCCTGAAAGCACACCTGGTGATGAAACAACAATTAATAAAAGAATCAGATTTATATCTGCTAAACTGAATATAAGTTCTACACATAGTATATATATTTTACAACTATATCTTTGGCAGGCAGTAAAAAATACTTTCCTCTATGCACATTTCCTGTGTGTAAGGCTGCATTTGTATATGCAATAAAATAAAGGAGCTGTCTATATACTGCTGCTGTAACAGTCTTAGGCCATCCAGGCTAGGGCAGGATGATGGTGTAAGTGTATTTCTGGAAATCTGGGGTTTGATCCTAAGTGAGAAATGGGTGTGGGCTTCAGTAGTCAGAGCAAGCCAGCCCTATGTGTCAGTGTGGGTCTGGTCTGTGGTGTGGCAACAACACTGTTCTCACCTCTACACTGTTTCTCAGGGCAGAAAAATCAATAGCAATGGCCTTGACTGCAGACATTTCAGCTGGAGTTTGAACTCCCAGTCATTCCTTCTCAGGCTAATAGGAATTTGTAAGGAATTAGCATGTTAATGCTGGAATTTCCTGTGGCACTCAGGAGGTCTGTCATCCTGGCCCTTTCCTAATGTCAAGGCTCTGGGGCTCTCCTGTGCTATACTGGTGTAGACATTATCAGCAAACACAAGGTGGGCTTAGTTCAAGCGATCTGCTACACATTTCAACCCTTTATAACTAATTTAGTAACACAAATATGTTACCAATCCCTCTCAGAAGGTTATCTACAAGGATGACTTCACAAGGCAGTGAACCATCCTGACACATTTAATAGGTGGGATAAAAGAAAGACAGGAGTGCTGAATAGGAACCAAAGGATTTGGATGCATGAATCACACTGAAAAGATGTTGCTATTATGGTTACTAAATCCTCTATTGCCTTTCTTTTTTCCCCAAACAGAATAAATATAGAAATGTTTCACTTACTGTAGCACTATTAATACACATGGCTGGAATAGCAACAAGCAGCCTCCTTGCCTTGTGCTTCCAGTTGTGCCCTGCTTTACCAATTCCTGTCACTACAGCTCAGTTCAATTGTTACAGAGCCTTCCCCACACTGCTGTGATTTCAAAGTAATTCCCGGCTCCATCTGTAAATTACCAAGCACTGCACGTGCTCCTGTATCTCTGGGGGGAACTAACCAGCGAGTTTATGTGAGAACGCCTTGCACATGGGAGAACCACTGGGACAAACAGATGCATCTTAAACTTGTTGGTCAATTCCTGTTTGTTTTATGTGTCTGAACTGCTCAGCTCAGACAGGACAGCAGTTGCAGGCAGAATTTTCAAGGAGAGCTCTCTGCTTGACATCTTAAAGATATCCCTCCTCCCCTCGGCGTTTACTTCTGTGTTGACATTGATATTGATGAAGGGACTTGTCTAGTGGTCGAGGCTCTAAAATGGATGATTTCTGTGTAACATGCAAGCAATACAGAATATGGTCCATGTGCTATTCCACAGAAATACACATTAGGAAGCTGTTTTCCTCGTGGTGGCAAGCAGTGTTTCAAGGAAGAGAGGAAGAAGTCCACAAAATGGCAACACCATAATACCAAGGAATCCCTAATTAGGGTACAGGACAAAGGAGAAGTGCACGAGAATGAGTATGTGGGAAATAAACGCAAAGGTAGATTTATTGCAGTCCTAATAGATTGAATGAAATGTGGTGGAAAATGCAACAAACTGGGAAATAAATATTGAAATTCTCCGCTGCTCAGATAGATAGGACTAATATTTATAAATTGGGAGTGTGTGTAGTTCAAGCCAGCTAGCAGAAGATAAAATCCCAAAAAAGACAAGGCTCTCAGTAACCTTTTTACCAGTGAGCAGCCCACTGATCCCTGAGGTCTTTTGACTTGATCTGCTGACTCATAAACGGCTGTGACTTAGGATTTTACTCCATTTTACATTTTCCTAGTGACATTTTACATTTTTGTACTGAAGAGGCAGAAAGAAACAGAGTTTAACTGCTTTCACTATATGAATATAGAAACTTTAATAAACTCATTTATAAATGATTGTCTGTAATGCTACTGTACAATGCATAAAGCAATCTAATTAACCACAGTGAGTCTAACAGCACTTCCACTGTCAGTCAACAGAGCTGCTCTATATGATGAAATTATTATGTGTGCTATTTGCTCTATACACAAATTAACATTTTGGATGGTTGCTACCATGATCCTTTTACAGGCTGCACTTCAAATAAAGTAAAACACATACCAAATGGAATTAAATCTAATTGAATAATGTAATACTAGCCTCAGTCCATTTCTCTCCAATCAAAGATGTAATAGGTTTTGTAATACTAATTATTAATGACTTGCAATTTGTAGAACAGATTTTTAATAGTTGAGTTAGGATACCCACAAGCCTGTAATTTTAAAATTACCTTTTAATTTGCTGGGATTACAGATTTTAGTACGTGATGAAGTTTCATTCCAACACCCAATGCATTTAATAAAAAATTTTGGCAAAACATGGTCCCTGTATTCTACACCTGCAGCTCTCCCGACAAATTATTATTATTATGATTTTATTCAATAGCAGGGCACTTAAGTAGTATAAACATCTCTAACCCCAAACAAAAGTCCAATGGCTCTAGAAAAATATACACAAATTTATGTGAGCAAACCATACAACAGCAGATTGGTGGCTCTTGATTTGGGTAGAGGTAAGTGTAGAAGAGATGACTGAGATGAAGAAGTAACAGATAGGATAGATAACACATAGCAAATGCTTCCTCTGCCCTGCCTAGCACAGGGAGTTACCTGATGAACAGGAAACAGGCAGCCTGCTCTCCATGTCCCATGGCCAGAGGCCACACATGGCAGGGCTTGGCTGGGCCACAAGGAGGGAATCCCAAAAATGCCCTGACCCTGCAATCCTGACTGTCATGTCCTCATGGGAGATCCCAAGGGCAGGGCCTAAGAGGTCACAATCTGTCCTGACCTACCTGATGATCTCAATAGTCATTTGTCTCTTTTCAGCAAAGTTCTCCTCACACTGAGCTGATCCGACATACAATCACATATTTAATCTTAATCATACACCTAAATAATTCACTGGATGAAGACTTTTACTGGGGCACAAGTCAGTCCTTATATCTCCAACACTTAGTTCAGTTTACTACTCATTACCACTTCTATAATTTTAATAAAGAAGAAAAAAAATCATACTATTGCTAATAAAGTGATTTGCATTATGCATGTTTGCTCCAAACAATTTCCAAGTGTTTTTTTTCTTGCTGCAGAGTGTTACTAAAATTCTAGCCCATATATGCAGCTCACTCGTATTAAAGGAGGGTTTTCATTTCAGTGATACCAAGCAAAAGGACAGAAAGCAAATTGTGGGACAGAAAATAACTCGTTCATGAAGGAGTTAAAGTATTCATCAACAGGAGCACTTTGAAAAGAGGGGAAATTCTGATCCATCACTTAGCTGTGGGCTTATGTGACATTTACAACAAGTCTGTATATTTTGAGATAGTTGACAATGACATCTTTATGTTTTTGTTATCAAAGCTTCCATCTTACAATCCCCTTTGGTCCTGAGTATTGTTAAAAATGTGCCAGGGTTATGGCTGTTCATACCTTTCCACTTCTAAGTGGTACAATGATCAGAGAAGAGCAAAGTTTTATGATCCCTTCAAGGTATTTGAAAATGACATTAAATGACGTTTATAAAGATTTCTAAAAGTCAGAAGAGTCTTCTTTTCTTTTTCAGGGCTTGTTCTCATCCTTTTGAATTGTGTTAGGTGCCAATTCCTCCACTCTCCTTCTAGAAAAACACAAAGCAGAAGTTTCACACGTCCCATAAATCCACGGATAGCACCTGCACATCAGCCACCATGGACTTTTCTAGAATAACAGCTTTTCTTAGGACTTGCATGGTATTGATCCTCAGAGCTTTCTGTGAGCATTAACTGTTGTATCTTTGCATCTTGGTGAGGAGTCTCCCCCCTTTACAGGGGAAAAGTGAGGGAGATGAAACCAATTTAGAACCAGGCTTCAGTGCAAGCCATTCATCCTGGGACTTGGAAGATGTAGAGGAAGGAGGTAGCAGAGGGCTGCTTTCTGCTGCAAATGAACCCAAAAGTTCAGTTCCCAGTGTAGCCATTCCAAGTGCAGCTCTCCCAGCTTGCTGATTATAAATTGCAGTTGTGCTGTAAGAGACACTGTGCCTCTGGAAGCCTCTCAGAAAAAAACCCTGAGTGCATGGTCTGTTTTAAGCACATGAATAATTCCATTTGCTCAATTACTTTTGTGATGAAAGTTATCCAGCTGGTGAAAGGCTGAATTGAGGCTTAAGTCCAAAGGAAATATGTTAAAAATCAAAGGGTGAAACTCCCATTCACTAATTGGGAGAAGCTCAGGCCCACAATTGATACTTTATGGACATTTGCAATATGCAAAAAGTTGCAGGGAACAACATCTAATGCTAAGCTGAGTTTATTAATCTCTGGTTTCAGAATACTCCTATTAAATGATTCTGCCTAAAAAAACCCAAAAAACATTTACTGGAGAAGTAAGGTATTTTCTTGCAGAATAAACATCTGTTTAAAGAAAGCCTTGATTGCACCATTCTGAAAATCTAGAGTGAGACAAGAACAATACCAGTTTCTCCGTGTGCTTTCCTTCCTCCTCAATCGCTGTTCATAACTGCAGAAAAGGGCAGCAATGTATTCCCAGGAAAAGCAAAATGGTTCATGCATTAATACAAAAAAATTGCAACTAGAAACAGGCTACAATTTTAACAAGATTATGCATCACATTCCATGTGTGCATGAACCTAAACTATATCCACACAGAGAAGCCAAGCAACGTGACATTTTTTCCTAGATACACGTCCTTTAGGTTCTAGTACAAAGCTCAGGAGAGAACAATTCTGATGGGTTCATGCACCTCTCCCTGGGCAGTCACACAGAAACAACACGTGCTCAGAGTTCACCTTTTGCCTGCAAATGTCTTGGGAGCAAATCTCAGCACAATGGGGCAAGTGGCCAGACACCTCTTACATCCTGGTGGAAACATGAGTTTCCAATTCAATCCAGCACAAGAGCAGCACAGCCTTAACATTTACAGCATAGCTGCCTTGACTCACACATGCGTAATGTTAATATGATATTGCAATCACCATTTCTCTGTGGCAGAAGAAATTATATTAAACAGGCACCAGGTGACAACTGGCTGTCAAAATCTGTAATGAGGAACCAGTAAGATCCATATCAGAACAATTTTCAAGATGTGTGTTCTTTTCTTTTATATTGAGATGACAAAGAATTCTCAATATCAAAAAAATACATATTGCTTTTGATCTTTTAATTAATTCAAACTTGCAAGAGACAAGGATGGTGGCAGAAAAACACAAAGCAAGAAGTTCTCTTTCCTGCTTTGTAGCTGCTGCAGGTGGTTTTAGAAATAGTTTCCCTTAGACCAGGAGAAGTTGCCTGTATGTGGCAGAAATGTTCTTGCACAAGTTCTGGGGCAAGGGGCAAGTGCAAAGAGTGTGGGGGGCTGAGGGGGTTGATAAATGAAGGGGACATAAAGGTAGCACCAAGCCCTGTGTGCCACAGTGACCCTGCTGGAACACTGGGAGTTGGGCACAACTTACACCCATCCACAGAGAGTCTGATTTGAGTCAAAGCCAAAAACTGGACTGAAAGAATGTCCCTTCTCATCATCCACCACTCTTGGATTATAATGCAGCCAGTTATTACGAAAACAACCCACTCCTCAAATCCTGATTTTTCATCTTGTTAATTATTTTTAACAGGCAGGTTCCCTAATCTACTCCCCAGGTGTGGGAAATAGGAATGGTTCAAGGACTGTAATCACTGCACCACCTGAAGTCAACTTTATCTGATGGCTTTGACATAGCAAAAAAAAAAAAAAAATCAGCTTTCCACTCTCCATGCCTCCTCAGAAAAACCTAATTCTGTGGGTGCCAAGCTGCCAAAACTCCAAAGAACCTACTGAGGTTTGTGGAGGAACTGCAGGATCGCATGACATTTCAAACACTTTTGTGACTAAATTCTCACTTCCTGAAAAAACTAAATTTTACATATGTCTTTTTGAATTAGAGGAATGTTATTTCACAAATACTTGATGTCTTAGCACTGTTTGCTGGAGTTCAGACATGAAAAAGGGGGTTGGACTGAAAATAAGTATGTTAATGAACAAACTGACTCACAGGAAAAACACATTGATTGACTCAATAGTTAAGTGCCAGTCATCTTCCTTCTTCCTTTGTTGGGGGTGTTTTTAACTTCAAATAAATTGCATCATTATCTCTACCAGTAAAATGTAAATTCCACCTCAGTTTTGATAAGGACCATCAATACAAGAAAAGAATTACGTTAATGTGCATTGCACCGACGGGTTCGTAGAGGCTGCATTTTTACAATGATATGTTAAATTTTTTATCAGTTTCCTTAGTGAGATCAGCACTATTTATAAGCACTGAAGACATCAGAAAATACAAGAAAGAATGACAGTAACACTATATAGGGAGGACTGGAAATTAAGTGGCAATATTACCACTCAGTATTTATAGTTACATTCTCAGCAGCCCACCTGTTGATAGTGGCTTTCAAATACTCTCTTAACCTCTGACCCAAGAAGTTAATTACGGTGGGGCTACCTAAAAGCTTAATATGAGACACATGACTAACTCCACGCAGAGGAAATATAGTAAGTACCAAAAATCTGAGTAGACAAATTTTTGTTTCTTATTTTAAAAGAAATCTGTATGTAATTTTTTATCCTATTTTTGAAAGTTTGCATGGAATGCACAGAATTTTTCTGGTAGTTCTTTTGCAATTTATTATGATATTTTACTGTCTCATCTGAAGGTAATGGAAGTTGCATAGAAAGACACTTAAATGTACCACGTAAACACAAAAGCCCTTTCTGTCTTCTCTAAACAATTCAGTTAATTGCAATAAAAAACTACTAGTGCAAGTTCTCCCTGGAATATAAGTATAAATATAGCATAAACATGAGACAAGGAGGCACAGTGTCATATTTCTATGATTTCTGGCAGCAAGGTTCAATGCTATCACTATGATAATTTATTCCAGACAACCACTTTCATTTCAGCAGTGGTTAAGGCCCAGTTCTTGTACAGACTGGCAAAGTTCCCTGAGCTGGACAGTAACAGACTGATGGTTTGGATGATCTTCAAATGCCCATGTGGATTTGGGGACCTAGGAGCATTCTTGCACCTCAGGGAATCACAGCCCTGGCCCTTTCTTTGATGGAGATGTAACACTGA